>CAMQGK010000263.1:2725000-2900000 GCA_947000775.1 Pterois miles | reverse complement strand
TTTGCTTTGGTCAAAGGTAAAAGTTTACAACATAGGCTGGATCCTGTGCACTTTAATGCCGTTATCTGCCGTAACGCACATTTACAGTAACTTACAGTTGTTCCGAGTGCACTGTAGTTCAAAGTTGATTTAGAGTTGCTATTCACTGTATATCCCAAGCCTCATTTCACCTTTGACACGTTAAAGAACTACATGACCTTGAATCTTTCTGCCAATCGCCACGGCCTTCGGTGGCTTTCACTGATAGTAAAAAGACATCATTAATCTCACGTCTCACCTGTCAGGCTCGCAGAGGGTTGTCTTTGATGCCAGCCTGTACGACGAACACACACTCCTGATCTCCAAGGACGCATATTACTACTGCTGCAGCTCCAAATAGCCCCCCTGCAGGACGGGAGCTTTCAGCTCGGCAGTTCTTCATCACCTCCAGTCAATTACACCCACGCTGTGCTCTTAGGTTCCTTTAGGCGGTGACAAACAGACACCTCACTGTGGGTTTACTAAATCCTCCTAAGAACCAAAGACAAGTTTTTCAACAACTAATTAGGTTTAAAGAACAGTATTAACTTTTAAATAATGCACGGCCACAGGGGCCATGGTTGGTTCCTCCAGGATCTAATAGTGGGGAAATAAAAGAAAAAGAGTTTCTTTATTACACTGGCAGGTGTCCAGAACCGCCCAGCCAGTGTCTAAACAAATAAGCCCAAACTAACTGACACAGTCAACCTGGAGGCAGGTGGTAGCTGCAGTAGCTTTGCATCACATACAGTCTCCTGTGTGAACTGTATTTGATGTAGGCGGCAGCCTCCGGGTCAGAAAAATGAAGCCAATGCAGAAGTCACTTAAACTTGCATTCTCTGTTATATCCAGCAGGGGGCGACTCCTCTAGTTGCAAAAAGATTGTATAGAAATCTATGAGAAAATGAGCCTACTTTTCACTTGATTTATTACCTAAGTAAACATTGTAAACATGAGTTTATGGTCTCAATCGTTAGTTTCAAGTCTTCTTCAATACAGCATGATGTTCATTTGGTAAATTATGGCCCCATTTACAGTCAAATAGACTGTAAAGAAGGGGATGGTTTAGGGCGTGGTGATCACCACGGCGTTGTCCGGTCTGGAGTTGTCTGTGTTTTTGTCATAGAGCTGTAAAGGTGCAGTGTGTAGGATTTGGCAGCATCTAGTGATGAGGCTGCAGATTGCAACCAGCTGAAACTTCTCCTGTGTGCTAAGCATGTAGGAGAACTATGGAGGTCGACGCAAAAACTAAAAAAAAATGCAAAAACACAAATGGCCTTCTCTGTGAAGAGCACCAGTTCCATATGTAGACGTAAACAGCTCATTCTAAGCTGACAAAAACACAACTCTTATTTACAGGTAATTATAAACTAAATAAACATACTTATTAATATTATATTCCATTTCAGCCAATAGATCCCCCTAAATGTTACACACTATTCGTTTAACCCTTTCACAGTGTTTTCAGTTGTAACCAGTAATTGTAATTGTGACATGTTTTCTTCAGCGTTCGATTGTACTTAACTCCACCCTCCCGTGTCACTTCTGGTTCCAAAAAGAAACCAAGATGGCGACGGCCAAAACGCCAGACTGGATGCTTCGAAACAGCAGTCTATGAACCAATGGGTGACATCACGGTGACTACGTCCACTTCTTATATGCAGTTATGAGTGATGGTTAGTACTGTTGACGCACAGCAAGACGGTTGCAGGTTTGAATCCGGCTTGGGGCCTTTCTGTGTGGAGTTTGCTCTGATAGTCTGGCAACCTGTCCCCACGACCCTGAACAGGATAAGTGGTTACTGATGGATGGATGGATGGATGGATGGATGGATGGATTTTTTTAATTTGATTTGATTTGATTTATTATTGTGTCGTGCCTAAATAATATGCCCAGCCCAAACAGGCTTACAAGACACCATTATTTAGAGAATAAAAAAGAGACAGAGGCAGAAACCTGAGAAGTAGCATAACTTACAAATTATACTAAACAAATAAACCATCTTGATGTGTTTTCCAAGCTTGAAAAACAAAAGTAGGCATCTTATGAGCATTAAAATTAAACAGCCATTTCAACTTGTCATCATCCGAGCACCAAAACTTTTCTGGATAATTGAACAGACATTTTAATTAAAATACAAGTTCGTAACTCATCACAGTCTGGACAGCACACAAGAAAATGTGATTCATTTTCAACCTCTCCTAACTCGAATACTTCAAGGGCCAGAGGGAGGATTCACGTTCTTAACTGTGCAACTAAAGACCTCTGACTCCTTGATAAGCTGGAACATCAAATTCAGCAGCATAACTGTGTTGATTTGAGTATAAGATTATAATTTTGGTTTTAACAATATATCTCAATCAATCAAATCTAGCAATTAGCTTTTGTCTCATTGTGCTGATGCTGCATGATAACTTATTACTATATATACAGTATATAGAATGGTTTTGATGAGTACTTGCTCATTTTTGCCCCCAGTGGTTTAATCCACAATACACAGGAAAAACAAAGAGAACCAGTGTACGGCCTCCGTCATGAACAGAGTCTCAAAACTAAAAAGAAATCAAGACTTTTACAGATCTGCCCCTTAAAGAAATCCTGTAGATAATTAAATAACCGACTGGCCAAATAATGATCTCCTCACAACTGCGATTAATGTCTCCTGTACGTTGCACTCAAGACACTGCCAAGACTTTGTCCATCAAAGGCAGGCCATGGGAATCCCTCTGGTTATTATTATAGCATACATCTCTTTAGGCTTGAAGTCCAATCAATAATGTGCCGGAGTGACGATACATAATTTAAATGACACAGAGAGGGATTAGTGTTAGATTCCTCTTGCTAGAAACCGTCATTCACAATCTCCTGATTCTGCAAGAGAGTGAAAGAGCAGGTTGTCGGCAAAATACCTGCCAACACTCTTACATGCTGCGTATGCTGCAGCACTTTGATGCATTAGCCCCATGAATTATCTATACGCCACATATTATATCTATACTGCATGGTCTGTGTATTTGTACAGAGTGTATAAATAAGTTATGTACTGATACTTCATGATGATATTCAGCAGCTATGTTTACTGTATACATTTCTTATATCTCACACTAATGAGGATGTATTATTTATTATGTGAACATAGATGATTTGAGCTAAGTTGTTTTGCCCTTATTTATTATTCTGTATCTTATATGTTTATAGTATTAGCATTAAACGGCAGTTGGCAGAAAGTTTCTGGCATCATTGGGCAAAACAATGAATAATAACCTTTCAGCATATTGTAATTCAAGTGTTGTAAGAGAAAACTAGACTGCTGCACCTCCTCGTGGCTCCATTTTCACACTTTAAAAAAATCTAACCTGTGATGGGAGACTTTGGCCAATCACGGGTCATTTTAGAGAGTTTTTATTGGCTGTTCATTCAACGGAGGCAGCTGTCAATTACTCACAAAGTCCGATCACATGGTGAAACTAGGCAGCGCTGATCAAATATGAATCAATATTCTGTTACTGTAATGATTATTTCTCTCCTAAAAGGTTTTCAGAAACATCTTGGAGAATATTTGTGACCCGGTAGCCATTTTGAAATCAGTCGAGGAAATACCAGGCAAACCAGAGCAAATTTTCTGATTTTACAAGATACTTATGAAAAAATTTGAGGTGACCTGGTGATCTCCTCCAGCCAGCTGCTACTTTATTACGGTTTCTGGAGTGAAATGAGGAACATAACTCCTCATTTCAACTTCACCAATCAGGTGCTCCTGGTCTATTTAGGCGATTTCAAGGCGAGAAGCAGGAACGCATAGAAACAAGGCTGTCTGACAAAAGCTCAGCTGAAAATGGCATGCCACGTCACGCTGCATCGCTCACGGCCAGTACAGTCTAATAAAAAAAGGACATGGTTCTTAAGTAGTGTTGTTAATGACTTAACGGCGCACAAGACCTGTATGATAAACTTCTAATGGGTGAGTCCTGGTTTCTTTTTATGGAGAGGGATCAGGGATTTAAATCCATAGCACTAAATTGTTACGTCATATGTTGGAAAATGTGCACTTACTGTAATCTGTGTCTGTAGCTTGTCTAGGGCACGCTGTTAAACTAGTGTTGATAAATTTGGTGCTTCAGCAGCTGTCCTCGGTCAGACGATCTAAGGCTGGGGGTGAGCCTCTCTATGGCTGCATAGCAAATGTTTGGGAAACACGTAGTTTTACAGGTTTTGCAAAATTTATTGTAATTAGGTGATAATTGGTAAAAAAACTATTTGTAATATCTTTGGAATTACTGCCAGATTACCCCAATATTGACCTCAAAATTTATTGGAAATTACTTTGTTTGACTGTCTTGACTTGGGACTTGGCTCTGTACTTTTATTATTATAATTTTGTGTCAATTATAAACATTATTTAATTATTAAAATCTGCTATTTCCCTATAAGAAGTAATAAATAGCTGGTAATTTATTTCACACACTTCCAGGAAAAGAATAGAAAGTTAAATGATATGCTTTATTTGCTGCTGAATACATGATAATTAGCAAATAATATTTCTCATTAAACTCCTTGAATCATTATATGAGCCACCAGGTTACATCTGTGTAGACAATAAGTCACAATGGTGAGATTTGTGCCTGATCAGAAGTGTCTTCTGTTAGTTTTGGTTATCCACCAAGGGCCCAATTTTAACCATTATATGCTATTTTAGCATATAATTATTAAATAATGTTTATAATAACGTAATTTTTTATACATTTTGAGGTAAATATTGGGGTAATTTGGCAGTAATTCCAAAGAAATGTCAAATAGGTTACTTGCTAGTTGTCTCCTAATTACCATGAAACTTGCGGACTTGATTAACACAGAAGAAAACCATGAGAAACTTGTGCAGAATAAGAAAAGAAAGAAATCCATCTGGTTTGAACAGACAAAATAGAAGAATGAAAGGATACTTATGGCAGAACAAAAGGCAGCAGTAGACGAGCCAACATGAAGGAGCTGAAAACAAAGCGAAACAGGAGACAAAAGGCAAAACAGGACTCCAATACATGAGGCATATATTAACACCACTCATCACCAACACTGCTCAGTAAAACCGTTGCTTGGAATGGGAATGGTGAGTAACACGTCAGGTCATTCAATCAAGCAAGACTGGAATAAAAGCCACATTAAACAATACAGGTAACTACCTGAAGGCCGTTTTCGATTAACACAGACGAAATGCTAATTGTAGCTCTGGGATCACACATGAAACCTGTCCACGACCTAGCAGGTGTCCTCGAAGCCCTTTAAGAGGCCGAGGGGAACAGGACCAGAAGGGAAAAGTGTTCTCCGCCACACAAAAGCAATTTCCACACAGATCTGAAAACGGCTGGAGCTCCATAATTCATCTCAACATGAATCCTCAAATCATGATAATTCTTTTTTGGTTTGGTTTTAAAAGTGGCACAAGACTTGCAGGAGCATCAATCAAAACATGTCGCTCTCCTCTGTTTTGTTCTTAATGGTGTCAAAGTGAGTGTTTCATATCAAGAGTGATTATGATGGTGGTGAGTCAGAGCACTGTGGGAAAAATGAAGAAACTAATATCCTTTTACCCAACTGTTCAGCTTGTGAACAATGAAATTTCATTTCTTTTGGCCGTCAAATAGGATGATGAATTTCAGAGACTTGCTGTGGTTTTTAAGCCAAACCTATGTGTTACCTGGGCAGTATGGAGAAAAGTGTCACACGCTAGAACTCTATTACATTAGTGGATGAAAGGTCCAGTTAAAGCAGTTTTAATACAAATGTAGCTGTACAAAACATTTCCTCCCTATTTTCCAGTTGATTCTGGTGAGCCCGAATGCCCAAACCACCTCAGCTGGCCCCTTTCAGCCTCCGGAGCTCCCTCCAGATGTCTGAGCTCCTCACCCTATCTCTAAGGCAGAGCCCGGCCATCCTATGAAGGAAGCTCATTTTGGCTGCTTGTATCCACGATCTCATTCACTACCCAAAGCTCATGCCCATACTGTAGGTGAGGGTAGGAGCGTAGCTGGACTGGTAAATCGAGAGCTTCACCTTCCTGGGAGCTGTTTTGTTGGGTGCATTAGCTCCTGGTAGGGTCTCCCAAGGCAAAGTGGTCTCAGGGGATGGCCAGACTAAGAATGATTCCCAGACCCCTGTGAATAGGCACCAGAAAAGTTGTGTTACCTTGCATAGGCGTGGGGAAACCAGGGCCCCTTCCTGCAGCCAGACCTAGGAGGGGAGCTCGCAGGTGAGCATCTGGTGGCCGGGCCATGGCCCACAGGGCCCAGCTGGGCCCAGACAAGCATCATGGAGCTGCGCACCCTGTGGGGCCACCCCTGCAGAGATAGGCATCAGGGTCGGGTGCATTGCGAGTCAGATGGCAGGCAAAGGTGGGGATCTAGGTGTGCGGATCCCTGGCATCGCAGATAGGCACCTGGCCCTTGCTGTGGCTGAACGATTGCCTTGGTTCGGACATCGGATCAGGATGTATCCTGGACACCTCCGTCTGGAGGTAAGAGGCCCTAAACCCAGAACATGCTGGAGATATTATGTATCCCGTCTGGCCTGGGAGCACTTCAGGGTCCCCCAGGAGGAGCTGGAAAATGGACCAGGATGTCTGGAATTCTCTGCCTGCTGCCCCTGCGACCCGGCCACGGATGAGTGGAAGAAAATGGATGGATGGATGGATTCTGATGAGCACCTCATTTCATGATAAGTATTAAATCTTCATTATATACCATATGTTATGCGAGCCAATAATCTTTACTATTTATAGACGGCCATATTGGGGTATTATGTCGTAAATCAATTTTAACAGAGCTTTCATCTGTATCTGTCAGTTTTTTTGTTTTTTTTTTTGAGTTTGCTAAGTTGTCATGGAGACAGAGCTGATGACAGTTCGTCACTATGGTTTCATCAATGACACTTTTACGACTTCTCAATCGTCTCAAACTCGATACTGATAACTCAATACTGGATCGGGTATAGGTGACCATGGGGCTGATCTATTCTATTCAATTCTATATTTATATTCTATATATATAATATACTTGAATTTTAATTCGTGTTTAAGTTTTGACTACTCTGTTTGCATTTAAAGGTTACACGAGAACAGAAATTCCTGTTAATTTTGAGGATTTTTGTTGATGTATGATTCATCATTATAATAATAAATGTATATCTTTGTATTCATTTGTTATAAAAGTCATAAATCTGAATATGAATACGCATGTGGTAGGAATGCAAAGATATACTGACTCAAATAGCTGGATCTGGTATCGTCACTATGTTGGATCTGTGTTTAAATACTGCAGTATATACATTATATACTGGAATTTGAATTCCTGTTTAAGTTTTGACCAATGAGTCGCTGCTTTAAAACCGTTTACACTTCAACTGTAATTCATGATAATTCTTAAGATTGCTGCTGTACGGTTTATTATTTTAATGAATAACAATACAGTAAATGTATATCTAGTGCACGTATATTACTGTACATTTTGTTTTACAAAGTCAGGAAAGTAATGTTTAAGTCAAGTCTGATGTTGTCTTACACATAAAAGAATGATCCCACTGAGGCATACAGCCGATTAATTCAACACTGGTATCAGATCAATACTCGGTATTGGACGATACCCAAAGCCCAGTTATCGGTATCTGGGCTGAAAAAGTCAGATCGGTGCATCCCTATCTCAAATGGCATACATGGAAGAAGACTGTGTGATATGGTTGAAAGTTCTGAATTGTTTCATCAAATTTATTGTGATTGTCAAAAGTCTTTTATTTATTGTTATTTCATGGCAAATCCAACCCTGACTCTTAGAAATTACATTTATATCCAACTGGTCTGCAACAGCAAATACGTTTTGTCAAAAACATTATTCCAGATTATTTTTTTATCGACATAATGAAGACATGTTGTTAATTAATGTATCGACCAATATTTGCAGACTTTTCACTGATGATGTATTTCATTTATTTTTCCCATTTCCCTTTCCACTTGCAGCAAATAAAGCCAGATAAAACTTTTTCATTAACACGTTTTGGCACTCACGGCGTTTGATTAAAGGTAGGGTTGGTGCTGCTGTTCTAATACATCTTTTGTCATATTTGTCGAAGTTTTCATTACATCCCGACAGCAATCAACAAATCTAATGCTCTGACCAAAAAAATCTGGTAACTCTGGCAGTCGCGGGACTGTATAAGCCTGTCCAATCCTTTCATTTAGGCCTGTCTGTCTGCCATCCTGCCGACCTGTCTACATGTGTGCACTCTGCTCGTGGCCTGTCGGAGTCTTCCAGCTGTGAGTACTGGAGCCTTCAAACGGGGTCGTGTTTACGGTGTTCATGAGAAGAGGCCGTATGGACACCCCCCTCACGTCGTATCACGACCTCGGAAATGGAAAGTTTCTGAAACCTCAAAATTCACAACTTGTGACGTGTTTGTTGACATTGTGAGAAATGGCGAAGCCCATGGAAGTTCGTTTTTTGGTGCACAATAATTTATAAATATTGTAATTTTAGTCATATATTTCTTGGTAATTTTATACTGTCTCAGGAAAATGTTGATGTTCTTAACAACCTCATCTTTCTCCTCTGTCATTATGCCTTTACATTTCCTGTATTATGTTAACCACTTGCTAGCTTGCTAAATGGTTATCCTCTGTGGCTTCTAGACGCCGACAGTAACGTTAGTTTTGCCGGTGCTTAGCAGCGGTGTTCTTGCGACTTAACCACTTGAAAGCCAAACCTGCCCATGTTGTAAACACAAGCTCACGAGTCTCATTTGAAGGCGGTGTTGCCGACTTGGTAACTTCTGGAGCCAGTGCTGCTTGTTACTTTCATTGGAAAATAGTTGGCCCTGCTTTAAGAAAATATGGTGGTACTGGTTAAATACTGAAAAGGTCCACAGTGATTTGAAGCATTAGGCATGATATTTAACTGAAACCGCCATCTTTCCCTGAACTGAACCAAAGTGCTTTTGTTAAACCAAATCATATGTGGGATTCGGGATGCCGGTCAAAGTCTTGCACTTCGTACACCCACGAAACCCACCATATTGGATGAATGATTGGAGGGTTAGAGAAGCACAGAGGTGTGTGCAGGATGATCCATAAGCTTTAGGACCCCTGGGCGGTGGAATATATGATGCATTATACAGAGTAGGAAGCAGAGAAATTAAAAGAGAAGAGGCTTTATAAAGCGCAGGCTGTTGAGCTGAAATACCTCTCCCTAAGTTGTCACACCCGGTCGTAGCCTACAATTGGTGCCTGAGGGCAGAGATTAAAAGAGCGATGAAAAGAAAGCCTGCAGGAGCTCTGCAGATTAGTGAAAGTGTGAAAGAGGAAGAGGGAGTAAGTAGGAGAGACATATCTCCCCTGCTAAGCATTGCTAAAATAGTTGGCAAGGATAGGTTTAACATCTGCAGCCACAGTGGTACTGAGCTTTCGGACAAGGGGATTGGAGGGCTGTAGTGTGCTGACGCCTAGCTATCCTGTTGTCCTCTGAGCTGAACCCTCTGAGCCAACAGAGAGGGAAACACTGAGATTATCGCAGCAGGAGGACACCATACAGATCTCATTTGATGCGTTGGCATAACAACATCAACAGAGAATACAACTATAACTTCAGCTTTGGCCGTCCCTGTGCTGTTCCAGTTTGCCTTACAGCCTTCTCTCCAGCTCTAGTCCTCCCTCAGTCCCAACCCTGCCAGCTTAATGCTGGGTAAGGGAACTCAAAATGCCTGATGGGTGTTTTTGAGAGGTTTTGTGGGAGTTTGCAGTTGAGTGTGTGTGTGTGTGTGTGTGCATGTGTGTCGTGCATATATTCTCCTCCTCCGGAGGAAGCGTTGGAGCGCTGTCAGCAGCTTGATGGATGGTCCGGTAACGTATGTCGATCTAGCAGAAACGGCCGGCCGTTATTCATTTCAACTGACTGGTCTGCATTCTGGAGGAAAAGCTAAGGAGGTGAGGAGCAGATAGAACAGATAGAAAGAGAGGAGGCTGTTTGAAAAGGAGAAAAAAACACACTGTATCTGCTTGACTCCTTCTCCGGTGAATCCATCCATGAAGTGCTTAGGTAGAGAGTACTACAAGTTCATGATCTGGGTCCAATTGATCATAAGGGGTCAGGGTTTAACACTGGACGCAATTAGCCAGATATAATCAATCGAATGTAGACGCAAATATGTCAGCAAAACAAGTTTCAAGTTGTTTATTGTCATATCCACAACAATTACAGGGAAGCAGTCATTGGCAATGGGACATAGTGCAAATACTGCAAAAAAAGTTAAAATATAGGGATCAAATATAACACATATAAACTAAATAATATGCATTAATTGCTGTTAATCAATTAAAATATTTAATCATGATTAATCACATAATTGTCCATTATTAATCATAATTAATTTAAAATTAATTGCACATTTTTTATTTGTTCAATATGTACCGTAGAGGGAGATTTGTCAAGTATGTAATGCTCTCATCAACATGGGAGTGGGCAAATAGTGCCGCTTTATGCAAATGTGTACATATATTTAGATATATTTATGATTGGAGATCAATTAAAAAGACAAAACATGACAGATATTGTCCAGAAACCCTCACAGGCATTGCATTTAGCATAAAATATGCTCAAATCATAACATGGCATGTCTGTAAAGGGGAAACACATATCACATATCTTGAGGTCAGAGGTCAAGGGCCCCTCTGGAAAATGGCCAAAACAGCTTTTCATCACCAAAATAATTAAGTTTGGTATATTATTTAACCTCCTTAGCAACAAGGTAACATGATGTTTGTTAAAAAATAGTGGCATTAAAATTAATTTGTGTTATTTTGTTATCATATACAGAACGTATAAAAAAGTTTGATGTGTGGGAGATAAACTGCAACACAAACAGGTCTGAAGTCTGTAAGTCTGTCCATGTGGTTTAATCATAGAGCTGAACACAATCCCTCCCCCTCACCAGAAACATTACTTATTGCCATCAAAGTCTGCACTTTGCTCTGACTTCTCTGACTAATCCAAAGGTCTTTTGAGCTGAGGAGCTCGGTCACATCGTTGAGACAAATGTGGACTGAACTGTGAGGGAAGGCAAGTCTCCAAAGCCCAAATGGCACCCTCAGCTCTTGAAAGGTGACATTTTGAAAAGTGGTGATCATTTCACTCTGACCCGCTGTATCTTTTCACATATTATATGTCATGACCTTTTCTTAGGTTATATATGTGTCATTTTACTTTTCTCTCAAGCTCCTACATGTAAATATCCATACTGTGTGTGTAAGGTTGGCCGAGTGGCTAAGGCATACAAACTGAGAAAAACTCTAGTTAAGCAATTCACACGTATTTATTTACAAAAATGGAAACCAACAATCCAGTGCAGATATATGTACAGTGCATGCCTGGCATGGGCAAATAACTTAAGAAAACAATTGTTTGCAAAAAATTGTAAATAGTAAATTGAAAAAATCTATAGCAACGCAGCGTAGATGCAGCTCTCCAGAGATAGTAGACTGCTAGTAGTCTAAAAAAGATGCTCATGTAAAGTGATACCCAAAATGACCTGCTTAGCTTCAGCAGAAGACCAATTATGTTCTGACAACTAGGTTTTTTTACAGACGTAGGCGTACCAGGTCAGCCTGAAAGAATGGTAAATTTAGAAAAGCATCACAACCTGAGTAACACAAAGCAAAAACACTATAATTTATTGTTTGATTTTAATATGTGTACCCAGGACTACCTGGAAAGCATTATTAACTGGACAAATCTCCCTCTAAGGTACAGTTTGAACAGATAAAAAATTAATTTTCAGTCAATCATGATTAATCATGGACTTAATCACAATTAAATAGTTTAATTGATTGGCAACAATTAATACATATTATTTAGTTTATATGTGTTATGTTTGATCCCTATATGTTAACTTATTTGCAGTATTTGCTCAATGTCCCATTGCCAACGACTGCTTCCCTGTAATTGTTGTGCATAGGACAATAAACAACTTGAAACTTGTTTTTGCTGACATATTTGCATCTACATGTAATTGATTATATCTGGTTAATTGTATCCAACGTTAAACCCTGACCTCTTATGATCAATTGAATCCAGATTATGAACTTCTAGTACTCTCTATGGAAGCACATCATGGATCGATGATGGTGTTAATATTGACATTTCTTACATGACATTTCTACAAAAACAAAAAAAAATTCTTATTGTCAGTTTCATGAAGCATAATAAAAAGTTTTAATTAGATATGTTTGTGTATATGTGTGTATATCTACTGTATAGACATATTTATGCTTATGAATATCTATATGGGTATGTGTATGTATGAACTTATGTGTATGTTTATGTCTACATAAATGTATATGTATGTGCAGATATGGAAATATATGTGCACATACAGTATACAGTATACACCAGTATCCATGTATATTTAAATTGAAATGTATTGGACAAACTTGAACACAGCATCCAGCCTAGTTGTTATATCTCGGCCTCCCCCCACCCTTATTTATTTATTTGTTTATACTTATTTTTAAATAATTAGCTGTTTTTTATGATATTGAATATTTTTTTACTTGTGCATATATTAAAACAATCTCGGAAAAAAATAGAAAACATGCAACATGCGTATATTTTTAGTATTATTTCCCAATTTTTCATTAGCTTCCTCCATCTTGGTGAAACAGCGCCCCCCTGCACGTCAATGAAAGTCATTCAGTTTGTGTGGTGAAACACGATATTGCACCTGCCGGAAGTAGCGATCCGAGGGGAACCAATGAAATTGGCCTTCAATTAGCAAATGAGTAGGTTTTAACCAATCGCGTGTGTTGACGTCACGCTGCGGCACGACTCTCAATTGGTCAGGTGTGACGGGAGGGACGTTAAACTAACAGACGCAAAGTTAGCAAACAGGGGAGTTAGCTAGCAGTTTGATAGTGTTGCGCGTGTTCTCATTAATGTCCGTTAGCATCTAGTTAGCTAGCAGTAATGTGTAATGTGGCATAGACTAACTTCTAAAGTTACCGCAGACTTAAAAGAGAGGCCTGACGTTTCTTTGAAATGGATTTAAAAGATGTGTAACGTCAACAGAAGAGGGGAGAAACTACAGGTTGACTGGAAATGCGTCGCCGAAATACCAACGGAGTATTACTTCGTGGAAGAAAGCCCAGCGGGAATGTGGTTATTGGACTCTTGGCGTCCATTAAGAGCGTTGTCTACATCTACACCCATGAGTCCGCCTCTTCAGAAACCGGTAAGTGGTGACTTAAACGCACTTTCCTGTCTCTCTGCTCGCCCGCCGTGGCTGTTTGTGATCACTGGACAGCTGTTGTGATAAATTGCTCTAATATTCCGTGTTTGGCTGGATTAAGCTGCTGGTGTAATATTCATATTCTTGTAGTGTTTCTCTAAACAAAGAGTGTCAAACTCATTTTAATTCAGGGTCCGGTTTACTGTCCAGTGGGACAGTAAAACCACTGCAGAGGAACCTAGAAGTAACAACACCTCCAAATGTCCCCGTCCTGTTAGTGTAAAGAAGTACAAGTACACACAAAGCATTACAATAAATGAATAATCCAGCCCAGAATACAAACTGTGAAATAGGAATTTATTATTCATTCTGACTTAAAAAGTCATAAATACAACTTAATATCTTACAACTCTGGCTTACAATGTAAAAATTTGGACATTATTTACTTATTTTATTAACCCCAAACTTTTCTTTCTTATATATATATATATATATATATATATATATATATATATATATATATATGTATATATATATATATAGTCTGTCTCATGTTTATATATATATGTATATATATATATATGTATATATATATATATATATATATATATATATATATATATTATATATTATATATATGTATATATATATATATATATATATATATATATATATATATATATATATATATATGGCTTTGAGTCATATCTTTTAAGTTTGAATCCCCAAGTTTAACTTAATTCTCTTATTTATGACTTTCTATGAGACTAATAATAAATTTGACTTAAAATCTCATCATTTTGGCTTCCTATGTCAACATTCTGACTTAATTTTAACTTAAATTTGGACATGATTTCCTGCTGAAAGTCATTAATGTGACAAAGTATTTCAAAATTGAGCTTTAAAAATTAAAATCTTGTAATTTTCTGCAATTTTTACACTTTGCAAAGTCATCCAGTGAGCCGGATTGGACCCTTCGGCGGGCTGGTTGTGGCCCTCGGGGCGTATGTTCGACATCCTTTCTCTGGACTGTAAGTGCGTTTCGCAACTGTTGGACGGGATATCACGCCTCCATTTAATGTTTGCAAAAGGGAGTAATTCCCCCAAAACACTTCATTTATGCTTCAAAACCTAGTTATTGTTTCAGGAAATTGGCCAGTGCCACCAAAATGAAAAGTTGCTTTGTCATGGCCCCCCTGTGATTAGGTATTTTTTCACCATGGCAGTCAACCCTGGAAATATTTCCTCTGTATAATGAAAGCTCAATGCATAAAAAGGATATTTATGTATGCTGTGGATTGAGGGATGTCATGTATTTGATAAATGCAGTGACTTTTGATGTGACTGAGGAAAAGTCAGCTGTAATGAATATTGTGCAGCTCCATATGCTGCCATTAATCTACCATTAGGCTACAGTACTTTTAATAAGTAATGAGCATTGCAGTGTGTTTTATTCTGGGACGTTATGCTGTTTAAAAGACGAATTATATCTGGGTGCACCCTTGCTTTTGAAGCCATACCAGCAGAGATATGTGTCACACTTTGTGTCCTAGTTTTTTCGCAAATTTGTGTTGATTTGCTTCACCATTTTTCCCTTGACCTCCACTGTTTGGTCTCAGCACCAAAACATGAATAAATGTGAACATGGCAATAATAAAAGTAACACTCCCTGCCCGGCCCGTTCTCATTCCCAGGGTGTCAAACACCGTTGGCATTCAGTACCAACACCCTTTAGTGCTGGGATGAAACGCACCAAGCTTTCCATTAACTACAGTTTAAACCCATCTGCATCAATATTAAACACTCAGGGAAAGTGCTGTGGTGACGCAGTTTAAAGGGGGAACAACAGCCATTTTTAAAAACATTGATATTACTTTTTTTGAAAAAAAATACTGCAACTTGTTTACGTACGTGCACATTGTGAGAGCACGCGGGGAAAGCACAAGGTGGCAACGTCATCACAGAAACAGAACTGCCTGTCGGTGAATTTCAACATTTGCGATATAAATAAACATTTTGTCACTTGACAGAACGCCTTAAGTGAATTTCTCTTATAAAAGTAAACTAAAAGGATGAGCTAATATAGATTTTGGTGGTCAAAGAACAAGGTCACTGTGACCTCACAAAACACATTTTTAGTCATAACTCAAGATTTCATATGGTAATTATGACAATTTCACATGAATGTCTACTAGGAAAAAATGATAAAGTGATTACATTTTGGACAGGCATGGTTGTAACTTGCATTTTGAGAGGTTTGCGGAGGCATACAACTGCAAAGTGGTAATTCTTGTTTCAATGTACTTTTTGGTCATTAAGGGAATATAATTGCACTTATAAAAGTGTGAGGTTGCAAAAATTGGTTTGCAAAAAGGCTACCATGCAGCATCTTTTATACCGTAACCAAGAAGCTGAGAGCATGATAGAAAAGAAGCACGTAACTGCTGAAATTATGTTTGAAAAACTGCACTTTTACTTAAAAACCCTTCACAATTTTTAGACTTTATGCAAGACCCAGGTACAGGAAGCAACTGGGTAAAAGATTCATCGTGAATGTTATCCTGTGTGTAGAACATTCGTATTGGGCTTCTTTGATTTCCTGTACTTCAACACAAGATTGCAAGATTACAGATTTAACAGCCTTTGGATAAGGTAAGGTAACCATCCGGGAGTGTTAGCAGCCATGCTGCTGCATGTAGCGTCACGGACATGCGACCTTTTTCCCAGTAATAGTCTCCACCACACGTTTTGTTTAGTTTAGCAGGTTGTCAGCTGTGTGTCTGCCCGGATTAACGAAAATGATTGTCCGACAAAGACTGTGTGTTTGTCAACAGTTTGTTTGACAATTTTATGCTCTCAATTAAATCATAAACACATTTGTTTTATAGATAATATCTATACCCAAAGTGAAGCCAGAACATCTCCACTGGCTGGTGGCTAGTTTTTAGTTTAGGAAGCGCTTGATTTGATATGCTGCACAGTTTTCTATGAGCATAATGTGCATTTTAAACGTCAGTATCGCAGGCGATCATGTTCATTTAATTGTGGGAAGCCAAAATTGTGATTAATATTATTATATTATATATTATATTATTATAAATTGTTCAGCCCTACATACGACAGTTATTCTAAAGGTTAGAAGTTGCAGTTGCATCATACCTTCCTGTGACATGGAAAACCTTTTCAGCTGTCTTAAAAAGACAAATGCTTGCTGTGGTTTTTGCACAGATTACAGGGACAGGTGAGACCCCGGTCTTACCACTGTTTGATTTGATGGAGGAGCAGGAGAATGAATGAGAAACGGCGCTCACCTCCCACCTCCGTACTCATAATGAACATATCTGTACCTATCTCCCATGTTTCATTAACTGCTGCACCAGTTGGTGACATCCTCATATGCTTTTTTCAATAACCTCCATTCTTATGTGCAGGCAACGACACCCAATAATGTCGCTCCTGATATATAGAGACATCCTGGGTTTTGCATATTCAGCGAATGCTCGTTGCTAACGAACGTAATAAATGAGACGCCCAAATTTTCGCCGCCTTTTCATGCTTTCGCTGAGCTGACATTCCGCCGAGCAAGAGCTCGTCGAAAGCATCTCCTCCACGCCGCTTTCCACACCTCTGTTTATCCCTTTATCTTCAGTCCAGTCCTTCCGCATGCCGGATGAAAAATGGGAGGGAGTGCATCGGCTGCAGAGGAGGCGAACAGTGTCCTCCCTCAGTCTGTCACTAACGCTTCATTAGATACTTGGCGGGGCCATTCATCGCTGTTATCGCCTGGCCACAACGTGCCCCTCCGCCACCTACCCCTCACACACACACACACACACACACACTCAAGTATGCAGGCAGTTTTACACATTCACGTAGCCGACACAGTCATGTACTTTACTCCTCCACATACGCTGAAATGCACAGACACACAAAGAGCCGTTACGCTTTCTTGCCATTATTGGCCATTCAGTGCTGCTGATAACTCCTCCTGCTCCATAAGTCTCGCCTCCTCTAATTCAGATTTCTGAATGTCATCGTCCTCTGCAATTTGTCATAAGAATAATTATTCAACCTGCAAACAGGCATTAGCCAGTAGGCAGTGAAGAAGCATGTGGATATTCTCACTATATCATGTTGTTAGGCGGTTTCACCACTCACACACTCAGTACACAGAGGCGCTATCATTGACTCCTCAGTGTTGATTAATCCCTGTGCTGGTTGCACTTGAGAGGACTGTGTCATTACCTGATTCCAGTGGTTCGATACATTGGTTCGACCATTACTCTGATTAGGAGATGAATTGAGCACAGCGAAGGTGCTCCTCTCAGCAGCTGTTTTAAATCACCAGCACTGGTTTACGTTCGAAAGCGTCTCAGAGCATTTTAACTTGAAAATGGGCTTTTTTTATTTATGCATGTCCTGACAGTCTAATTAGAGGTGACATGTTTTATGTTAATTGTTGTAACAACCACTGATGCTGCATTCGATCTGTTTGTTGCGTCAAAATGCTTGTATGTGAGCGAAACCTGTCCAAAACATCTTTTGTCTGGTGTGTAATCAGCTAAGTGAAGGTGCTGGCTGTGATGTGCCCAATGGGCAACGTCTGAGAATTGAAGCTAATGTGGAAGTGCCTTAAACTTCTTTCTAATGGCCAGCAGGGGGCGACTCCTCTGGTTGCAAAAAGAAGTCTGATTGTATAGAAGTCTATGAGAAAATGACCCTACTTCTCACTTGATTTATTACCTCAGTAAACATTGTAATCATGAGTTTATGGTCTCAATCAGGAAATCAGCAAAATTTACAGCCACTTTCATATTTTGCCAGCTGTTGGCCGGTGTAATTTCCAACCGTGGTCTCAATTGCTAGTTTCAAGTCTTCTTCAATATAGCACGGTGTTCATTTAGTAAATTATGGTCACATGTTGACTCAAATAGACCTTAAAGCAGGATATGATTTAGAGTGAGGTTACTTTGTGATGTGATAGGTCATTACCACAGCGTTGTCCTGTCTCAGTGTGTGGATGTATAAAGAGAACTGGATACAGAGTTGAGTACCCCTTCATTACTATGAAAGTTGCTCAGTGGTGCATGGAGCCAAAATGGCTTAACTTCCACCTGGAAAAGTACCTGGATCTTCCAGCTATCTTCCAGCTATCTTTGGCATCCATTGGGCCCGTGGAGCAGGTGCAGCAGCGTACGACACTGTCGACACAGTCTTATTTCCCCTCTGGGAGGAGGGGAAACATCTGAGTTGCAGATGTTTCTTTCCCAGTGTTAGTCTATGGGAAAAAGTCTTTTGTCATCACGTGACAGATACAGAAGTTGTAGTACTGCCACAACGAAAGTTGACATCAATGACCGGCGCTTTTCATGGGGGCTTGTTTAGATGTTGTTTGTGTTTTCATTTTGCAACTTTAACCCTTTCGGATTGTGTTTTCAATAACCATACAATACACAGTGCTGAGCAGCAAATTAATCTTCATGTTCCCAGTTTTCAGATGACAGACACCACTTCTATCTGACATCTACTGTTGATCCACTATCTCCCCCAAAAGACCCCCTGTACCCTTCTAAAGAAGACAAACATGGGTTTATTGTGGATCTCAGAGGGTTAAACAAACTTGATGTTATATATGTAGATTGGTTAATGCTCAGTTTCATTATACAGATCAATTATTAGATCATTTCCGGAACAGATTTCACGACGATCATATGAATTTATTAGTACTGTAGCTTTTGAAATCATGGTGAGATCACATATCTGCTCTCATAAATTTCTGTGGTTGGTTCGTTTGCATTTGCATCACAAACTGTACTGCCTTTAGGATGTGTTTTGTCTTAAGGAGCCACTATACAGTAATGCCACTTCATTCTGCAGAATAGTTTTAAGGACAAGTCAAGTGTAGTAGTTCAAGTAGGCAGATCCCATTTAACGCTTCCCATATATTTTTGTGAGTGCCACCTCGCAGTGAAGTTTGGGAACAGGAGAAAGTTGAACTTGAGGACATGTAGTCAGTGTATAATTGACAGGTTCAGTTTCAGGTTTATTTTGTATAGGAGGAGCATGGCTGAGCTTATTATATTAACTTTGAAGAAGTCACTACTTGTTGAGGGGAGGGGGAGTGCAGTCAGTGGTTTGGCACTACACTTCCCAGAGTTCACTTCTCAATTAAAAAGTGTGGACATCCTTTCTTGTGGAGAGGCAGTCATATCTTTATTTGTTCAGTCACAGTGGCTGTTTGTTGCAGAGAGTGATCAAGCTACAGTTTAATTCATAGTTGGAGAGAAGAGCAGACAAATGAGGCATAAGTCAGTCTACTACCGGTCCTGCCACATCTGCACCACACTCCCTGGCTGGGTCACCGTGTCCTCTCTCTGCTGCTTTGTGCCGCTCCCTGACAGCTCCATATTTCAGCTCCACAGGCATCCACCCTCCACTCTGCAGGGTTATGGAACAGGGGTACGGCATGCACACAGCTTTTATTTACTTCCAGTTTCTTAGTCCATTCATAACACTCGCGGTACCAGTCATTCAGCCTCCCAGAGGAGAACAAGGGACTGTTAACCTATATCCTGGTTTAAAATCCAACCAAACCAAATAAAGTTTGGACAAACCAAAGTGTGTATTTAGCCTGTTTATTATTATTATTATTATTATTATTACTACTACTACTATTATTTAGGCTGCACACTTGTGGTTCCAACCAGTTGTCTTAAAGACTGGGCCGTGTCTTTTTGCTCTACATAGACCAGTTCTGAATCTCTCTCCAGGTGTTCACCACACATCATTTTCAGACAGTCGGTTACCGATAACCAACCCTGTAGCAGCCACGGCGCTGCGTTCACTGTCTCCAGTTCACCATCTGGGAGTGCTAGCGACCACAGTGCTGCGTTCACTGTCTCCAGTTCACCGTCCAGGAGTGTTAGCAGCCACAGTGCTACATGTAGTGTCACGGACATGTGGTCTTACACTGAGCATACACTGTACGACTTTAGAAATGTTGTGTGACTGCTACTCCTACTGCATGAGTAGATCGCTTGCGATGGAAAGCCAAAGCTCATGATTTATGTGATCACCCTGATCTTCTTCCATGACATGAGTGCTCACAATATACTTGTAAAATAGAAAAAAAACATGGCTGGTCACATGCTGAGGGTCGCTCTAGCTGTTGACAGTTGTCAAAGATTTTTTTAAAAGCATACTAGCAGAGATCTGTCTGGGTCACAATGCTGACAAGCCAGAAACGTGCTGCCTTGAGCATCTGTGCCATCATGTCCGCTGAAACATCCAATAAAAGAGGCAGCGCTGTAACGTTGTATGGACTCGCTGTGGCTAGGAAGACATGGACAGTATGGCTTGTCCATTTTGCTGAGAGAATTGGAGGTAAGCTAGCTACATTTTACCAGCTATATCTTTTGCAGCCTTCATTGTTATCTTGATGGCTACGCTCTGATTACTGTATAAAGAGGAGAAAAAACACACTGAGATTAGGGAATCGGCTCTTGGCTCTGTTTCAACTGTGCAATAGCATGTCGTTGGTGGACAAAAATTTCTGACATGTCAGAAATTCATCCGATTGTGCATTGCCCCCCCCCCCCCCCGAAATTCGACACAACTCTAAAATGACTTGTGCGGCTTGAAATTCGTACATTGTATAGCGTATACCCAGCTTTAGTTAAACACTGAAGCATACAGTTGTTTTAAGCTTACCGTAGAAGCTCTGAAGGAAGAACCTCTTACTTTATTGAAATGTACAGAACATTGTGTGCAGCTCTTAGGGCATGGGTGTCATGCCCTGCAGAAGTTTGGTACATCTAAAGTAGATGGGAAGCGTTTTACAAAGCTCACCAGGGCTTTTGTTCATCTTCCTCCACTCCACCCCTCCCTCACTACTGCCCTTCCTCTAAATCCTGCAGCCTTCACCCTCAGGGATCTGGGAAATTAATTAAACATCTAAAAATGACAAGCTCTCTTTCACCCACTTGCTCCAGCCACAGCCCCTTCTTTTCTCAGGGCTTCAGGGACAGCACATTGATTTCCCCACTGTCTAATTCTCTCAAGCCATGTCTTCCTCCCTTTTTTTTGGTGAACGTGAAGTGGAAAAATGAATGGGATGAGGGGCTGCAGAAATGCCAGTGGCGATGCTAGTGTTTGTGTGTTTGTGTGTGATGGTTTGTCAGCTAGCATATCAGTCTATTTACAGTATGTGCATGTGTCCAGTTCTACAAACAGAGCCTGTCAGTTCAGTGAAGGATGCTCATCAACTTTCCGGTCTGTTCCCATGGCGTCTCCTCTGCTTCCTGTTTTGTGTTTCGTTGGATATGTCCAACTCAGAGAAGAAGGTCACTCAGTGGTACAAGCATAGTTGAAAGTACACTGAGTGCTGAACTTCTCAATGTCAGCAGGTGGATGACGGATAACAAGTTGTCTCTCCATTCAGGAAAAACGGAATCCATACTGTTTGGGTCAAAGATAACATTGAAAAGGTTTTTGTGTTGTTGCTGGTGACACTGTGCTTGCAGCTTCAGACTTTGAAAGCCATATGTCAGGAGTGGGTCAGGCTGAAAGAGTGCTCACAAAGGTCAATCAAAGAACACATTTATTTTACAAAATTTAAAAATTTCTGGACATGAAAACCACGAAGACCCTGGCTTGAGCACTTGTCTGGCCTTATTTTGACTATGGCTGCTGCTCATGTTACCATGGACTAACTTCATACCTTAAAAACAATTCAGACGTCTCAAAATAAGGCTCAGACGCGCCAAGCCGACACCAAAGAACTAGTGGTGATTAGGGACGTGACGATGAGGAAAATTTCCTCCACCTTTCAATATGTGTAGCGTAACGTCAGGTGGTTGTGTCTGTCTCCAGCGCTGCTCCATAGCACACACCGCCTGTGATCACTTCATCCTCATTAACGTCATGGTTCCCTTTATAGGTTTAAATCTGAAGTATTGCCAAATAGGCACTTGTGATTTCCTATTCAACACCAAATCCTTTGCCATCATCTTGTCTGACAACTCTCTCTTGTCCAGTGTGTGTGAAACTCCTTACAGAGCTGATGCATTCGCTTTCAGTTTGTAGCATCCGTCATCTGACTATCTATTGATAACACGGCACTGATACGACAAAATGAGCGAAAAGCATTTTATTTCTGTAGAAAAGAAAAAAAACAAAAGTAAAATGATGGTGGGGCGTTGTAACACCAATTATCATAGCAAGCCTAGTGGTGATGAAGGCCGACTGTCGCTTATATACAATTTGTTGTTATGATACATACCTGAAACAAAGCAGCGTTTTCCATTTTTACACCACTCTCACTCACCACTCAGCTTCATTCGGGATGTTGTTGCGAAAATATCCGTGTGTCGGTGCGATCAGATGAGATGCAGATGGAAGTTGAGAAGAGCTGTGTTTGCTCTCTTGACTTCACTCGTTGGCTCGCTTTCCTCACTGCTGTTTCTCTTCTTGTGCACTGATTCGTTTAAGCTGAACAGCCAATCAGAGTGATCCCTCTCACCGACGGGAAGGGCTGCACAGAGCTTATGGTGTGTTCAAGCTCTTCTCACTCAAATGAGTATTTGGCAATGGTAAATTAAAATGCTATCATGATGCGTTCAAATGCAATTTTGGAAAATGTATTGTATTGTAAATGTATTGTATTGTATGTATATTTTTTTGGGTTAGGGTTAGTTGAAACTTGAATAAATCCAGTTGTTTGAAGGAGATGTTTTCATAATAATAATAAATTTCATAAAATAAAATAAATAATAGAGGGAATTATGATCTGATTAACTTCCTAACACTAGCTCTAAGCAGATTATAATACATCACTAAAACTACTGATGCCAAGTTTTTTTAATCAAAGCAAATATTAAAATCAGAACCTTTTGAATTGTGTGTTTTTATGCAAATAACTAGAGGTCGACCAATATGGGTTTTTTATGGCTCATGCAAATTTAATGGAGAATCTAGATAGCCGATGGCCGATATTTGATGCAGATTTTTTGGCGGCTGATGTTTGGGTGATTTTCTTTTTTTTTTTTTTTTTTTTTTTTTTTTACCTCCGTTTGATAAAATATAACAGCTTAATAATAACAAATGATACACAAAATTTCTCAACTTCAGTAAACATTTATTGAACACCTATGGTCTGTCTCTAATCTACATTTTGGGTCTGCAGTGCACTTATATATTTTAAATAAAAATGATGTATAATCTAAATATTAAATACATGAAACAGGTAATCAAAAAAACTAAACTTTGTCAAATAAACTTTTGAATGAAAAAATAAAGTTTTAGTGCACTTAGCAGCATTTGTGCACTTGTTTGATAATCTGCTTAATATGCTCAGACATTGGCTGATGCCGATTATGGAAAAAAATGTCAAATAATCAGCCTGATTTATCAACCGATTAATTGGTCGACCTGTAAAAATAACCCCTTTAAATTACAATAAAGTACAGTATTGTGTACAGTGCCCTCTCCCAGAAGCTATGGTGTAATTCGAACACTGTAATTTACCGTGTATAAAATGTCTTTTATGTAAAATATATTGAACATTGATTGACATCAGATCCAAAATGTCAACCCTTCATTTAGCGCAGAGATTTGGAAAATGGCAGATACAATTTCTGAGTGGCAGACAAAAAAAAAAAAAAAAAAATACTTACTTGAAAAAAGTTAATTTCAGACCCTGCATACAGGTGAGGGATATCCACAGCTATTTCACTTGGGTTAGTTCCACTGATTTCGTTCCTCCCTGGTTTAAGAGTAACCTGGTTAGGTAGACTTTTCTGTACATGGCAGTGAATCTGTGGAATAGATTTACAGGAAATCGCAAAATCATGAGCAGAAGTTTCAAGCTGGAGCGTAAGAATTGGCTCAGAGGATATTCACAGTGGATATCATGTCATATTATGTCTGTGCCTTTCTTTATTTCATGTTTCTGGTTCTGTGTTGAAGTCCAGTGAATTTAGTGACTCCATGATGTGAAAGAAAACATGATTCATCAGATCAGGCCACCTTCTTCCACTGCTCGGTGGTCCAGTTCTGATGCTCACATGCTCATTTTAGGCTCATTTGGTGGTGTCTGCATTGACACCCTGACCGGTCTGTGGCCACACAACCCCATACGCAACAAACTGTGATGCACTGTGTGTTCTGACACCTTTCTATCAGAACCAGCATTCACATTTTTAGCAGTTTGAGCTACAGTAGCTCTTCTATTTGTTCGGACAACACGGGCCAGCCTTCGCATGCCACATGCATCAGTGAGCCTCGGCCGCCCACGACCCTGTCGGTTCACCGGTTTTCCTTCCTTGGACCACTTTTGGTAGGTCCTGACCGCTGCAGATCGGGAACATCCCACAAGAGCTGCAGCTTTGGCGATGCTCTGTCTTAGTTGTCTAACCATCACAAATTGGTCCTTGTCAAAGTCGCTCACATCCTTAAGCTTACCCATTTTTTTCTGCTTCCAACACATCAACTTCAAGGACAAAATGTTCACTTGCTGCCTAACATATCCCACCCACTGCCAGGTGCCATAGTAACAAGATTGTCAAGGTTATTCTCTTCACCTGTCAGTGGTCATGATGTTATGGCTGATCGGTGTATATTCACATCAGCAGGTGTTGACACATTGAGATACACAACCGTCCCATTACAACTCTTCTGAAAAGCAGCAACTTCATCACATTTTTCTGCTCGGATTGGCGCTATGACTTCATCTTATTTACTTTTCTGATATATGACACATCCAATTGAGCTGTTGTTAACTGATGTGCATCAAATGACATGATGCTTTGTAAGTCGCCTGGCATGTGGTGCACTTTACTTTTTTGGTGTACGATCCTTGTGAGCCTTTACTACCTGTTACTACCTATTATGGCACAAAGATGAATGAGGTCAGATCCATTCTGTCTACCAAATGCAATAATATCTGCTGCATCAAACCTGCTACAGTATATGCAGTAATGAAGATAATACAGAGAAGAGGAAGAATAGATCAGCCAGCGAACTTGCTGTCTGTCTTCTCTGCAGGAAATCTGACTGCCAGCATAGATATTTTTTCCCTGAGCAGACAGGGCAAAATAACAACACTGTACAGCAGCTGAAGACCAGTTTTGAATTGTAATCACATTACTGAATACTTGCAGATCTGTCTGAATTGAAGAAGATTTCAACTGTCTGTCACGACAGCCAGTCGTTGAATGGTTAGACTTCAGTGTGGCGCTTTAGGGAAATGTTGATTGAATGAGTTTCGGGGCTGTATAGTTATTTAGATGTAGAAATCATTCCAGACTTAAGAAGCAGGTAATCATGCTATTTTTTTTTTGTGAAACGATGGAGGATAAGTGCTCCACTGCTTCACTTCAAGAATCCATTCAGTGGGCCAAATTGTTATTTAATGAGCTGACACATGTTGACGACCAGCTGAGGAGTGAACAGACAGACAGATGAACAGAAATAGTGAGGTGTTGGCAGGAGCATTACTCACACCGAGTATTAGTCTCTGTGTGAGCGCACACTCAAACACATTGTGGTCTAGTGCCGAGTCCTGATACATCAAACCATTTCTGTAGCTCTTTTAGAAGAAGAAGAAGAAGATATTGCTTTATTAGTCCCACAGTGGGGAAAATCTTTTTTTTTTTTTTTTTTTTTTTTTTTTTCTGAGCAAAAAAATGTAGACTAAGATATTACTGTAAGTGGCAATCCAAAATAGTAAACATTTCTATTAGGGCTGCCAATCACAAATTAATCGACATTTTTTTATCTGTTCAAGGTCTATCTTAAAGGAAGATTTGTCTCTTATCAACATGGGAGTGAGCAAATATGCTGCTTCATGTATATATTTGTTATATATTTGTTATCGGTTATTGGTTATTGGGGCGGCAGTAGCTCAGTCCGTAAGGACTTTGGTTAGGACGCGGAAGTCACCGGTTAAAGTCCCCCATGGACCAAGACCAACTGGTTGCTGGAGAGGTGCCAGTTTACCTCTTGGGCACTGCCGAGGTGCCCCTGAGCAAGGCACCGAACCCTCAACTGCTCTGGGCGCTTGTCAGGAGCAGCCCCCTCACTCTGACACCTCTCCATTGACGCATGTATATGTACTGTGTGAACAACAGAGTGTAAAAAACTGAATTTCCCCACTGTGGGACTAATATCTTCTTCTTCTTCTTCTTCTTCTTGAAATCAATTAACTGCACAAAACAATGCAAATATTGTCCAGAAACCCTCTCAGGTACTGCAATTTAGCATAAAAAAACAATATGATCAAATCATAACATGGCAAACTGCAGCCCAACAGGCAACAATAACTTTCAGAAAGTCAGTGTGCTGACTTGACTGACTTGCCCCAAGCCACATGTGATTATCATAAAGTGGGCATTTCTGTGAAGGGGAGATTTGTGGGTACCCATAGAACCCATTTACATTCATATATCTTGAGGTCAGAGGTCAAGGGCCCCCTTTTAAAATGGTCATGATGGTTTTTCCTCTCTAAAATTTGTTTGGAAAGTTTGGAGCGATATTTAGCCTTCACAACAAACTAGTATGACATGGTTGGTACCAAAGGATTGAATGAATGAATGAATGAATGAATGAATGAATGGTTTTCTAGTTTCATGTGATGCCAGTATCTTCACTAGCTTTAAAACTGCCTACTACAGCCTAAGAATCACAAGTTGCATTAATGCATTAAAGAAATTAGGTGTTAAAAGGAAATTATGTTAAAATGAATTTGCCCTAATTTCTATACCTGATATTTGTGTAGAAATTGTTTCTTTATTAGTCAATTAGTTGATTGATAAGTTGACTATTTATTTTAATTTGTTTCCTTTCAAACAATAATGCTAATTTCGGCTTCTGTAATGTGTAGATTTGCTAGTTTGCTTGCTTTTACGTCACAATTATTTTCCGACACTTTATCAACTAAACCATTGATTGAGCATTCAGCTTATTAATTGATGACTGTAAGTAATTGCAAGTTGCAGCCCTGCATGACATTGTACACAAATGGAAATCCGCACACGCGTTTCAGTTAAAAGGTATTTAATGTCATTGAAATTAATTTTCCATTCTGTGACAGTTTGAACTTTTCACAGTGAAATCAAAATGGCATGTTCATCAGAAACATTTTAAGCACCTTGCTGGAGCCCTTCATCAACACATCCCCATTTCGGGGATAAACAGACCATATAATTAACCATTTGTTTTCTTAATTAACTGCAGTGACCCTGAGAAGACCATGGAATAATGGCACATCACATGCTTCCATCATCCGTTGTCAGGATGGAGAGAACGTGTCAGCGGGTAATTGATACATTATGGGCTCATTACAAAATCTGTGACCCCATTTTCTGAGCGCCACGCTTCCATCTCCTCTGCTGAGTGGCATTCAGAGCTTGAGGGAAACACCTTTCTCTCACACTGTCATCATGTAATTTACCGCAACATGCAAAGTGACAGAACAAGAGACACGAATATAAACCGTAGCTTGTCACATTTGCATTCCATATCAAAGGAAATCCTTTAGATTGGCCAAATCCAAACGATTCGTTAATGTAAAATGACAGAAATGTTGAGCTTTTGTTGGTAATCTATCCAGAACAGCATATCGCATCTGCATACCATGCACTTGATTGAGGTCATTTAGTTTTAACATTTTTGTGTAGGTTTATTCCCCCATCATTATTTTAATCATATGATATCTGATTCCGTATTAATATGAATTAAAATAAGATCCAAACTAATCATCAATGATCATCATTGCCAGATGCATAAGTGCACTATAGTGTATTAATGCATCCAAAAAGCATGCTGACGATTATGGAGGAACGCAGTCACAGAAATAGTAATAAAGCATTTAATTATCATTGTACAATAAAAAAATACATTTGTGTAGAAATGTATCTATTTGTTATTTGACAAGTCATATATTTAATATATATTTATATATATTTAATGTTATATTTTTGGCTTTATTGGGCAAAAAAATCCATGATAAAGTAGACTTCTGCATCTCATCCTGGCTCGGTTTTCAGGTTTTAAAAAAATCTAGCTCATGATGGGAGACTTTGACCAATCACAGGTCATTTCAGAGAGAGCGTTCCTGTTGAGCTTTCCTATTGGCTGTGCTCCGGCTGGTGGGCGGTGCTTGGTATTTCCTCGATTGGTCTCAACATGGCTGCTGCGTCACAAACTTTGTATAGTGACTATTTTATAAAAATAACTTTTTTTAATCATATTTGTTCCAGTTCTACCCACTGCAGCTTTAATAGAATTATAAAAACAATTTACAAATGAAATATTTATCATCAATAAATAATTCATATTAAAGGGGGATTTACAAAAACACCATATAAGAATCAATAAGTACATCATTTAAAAATACATAAATAATGGAATTAAAAAATCTATTTGAAAATGCAGTTCAAAAAGAGAAAGAAATAAACAGATTGACAAATTGATTAATCAGACCTTTAAAAGGGAAATTCTGTTCTCATTACATTAGCATTTCCCTGCTGCTATTGCTTTTGATTTCCCTCCCTGGGGATTAATAAAGTCAACTATCTAGCTATCTGTTAGCTGTTGGCTTTGCTGAGTCTTTTAGCTTCTCTATTTAGCCGTCCTGTGACACTTTGCTGTAGTTAAACAAGGCTATCGTCAATGCAAATTAGCCTCAGGGGATTGAACAGGCTCTCTGATTGCCATTTGTATTTCAGATTTATCAATGCCTATTTTTATTGTACAATTGGTTATTAATCAATAAAATGCTTTATGATTTCCGTGACCCTTGTGGCCCTCCATAGATGTGGCTCTATTTTCCTCAACATCAGCATCAGCACCATCAAGACCTCCACTGAGTACACTTGAGTGATGCAGTGTCCTGGGTGTAGTAATGATCTCTAGATGATGAAGGAGCTCCGGTTCAAGGGTCTCCCAAAAGTCCTGACTTAATCCATCAAACCGCCGACATTTTCTGAGCATCTTTGTTACAGGTGAGGGTCAGAGGGGGAGATGAAACAGGGAGGGGATGTTGAAGTTAGTATGACCATCTTTTCCGTGTGCAAACTGTAAAAATAGTCACGAGCAGAAGCCGTCATGCATTCTTCTGTTTAACTTGTTTCTCAAAGAGAAAAATTGAGTGTACTTTTTTGTGCTGGATATGTAAAGTGTCCATTTTGCCACATATAGCCACAGGATAGCCATTTCCTGTAACTAGGACATTTCTGTCACTGAGCAGCTCCTAGATTTATTTACAGAAATAATGTGGAAAGTACAAACTCAACAGAGGAGAGGCGATCTTATTAGCAACTAATAGGGGCGGGAATCACCAGAGGCCCCAAGATACAATATGTCATGATAAGATCTTACTGCAATTTAAACATTTTGCAGCATGTTGAGTGGTAGAGCTGATTCACCTCCTATCGTCTGATTACATACTGTCATGATACTTGGGTGACTCTATGTATTGCGATTTTTAAGTACTGCGATTCTACAAGAATTGTAATTCGATATTACAATTTATTTCGATTTTTGTTAACGTCTTTAAAAAGTTGAATTATACTTTGGAAAACATGTAAATTAATACAATAAAAATGTTTGATTTTCAGCATGTATGTAGTCAGAAATGTCCTGAAGTCAAATATATCAGTAATTGTGAAGCATTATTTATTGCATTTTTCAAAGAATAAAGACATTTCCCTCACAATTTTCTGTTTAATTTATAAGGGACATGTAATGTTTTATACTTCTGGGCAATACAATCCAATTGACCTCCTTTCCATTAAGGTATATACAGTTTAGTTTAACACCTTATTTTGAAAACCGGACGTTGTCACACGTGTATACCTCCGCTAGCTCTTAGCATTAGCTTTGTTCTCCTTGTACATCCATGGCCAGCTCCATCGGGGCCGTTTGAATGGACCTAACATAAATGTCATTATATGGTGCTCTACAGTTGTAAAGTCGGCCATGGAGACGCGAGTGACGGCAGGCTTGAGCGCACGTTATCGCGACACAATAACATTTCCTGTCCATGACAGAGTTAGCATGTAGCTTTAGCAGTGATGTCTGGCTCTGCTTTCCCTGCTTTTCTAAAGTGTTTCCATACTTTACTGTGTGTGTAGTGTTTACCACTTTGGATTTAACATGTGAGGGTCGTATTCACGCTGACCCTCCGCTGTTTTCTACTTTTTCGTTTCGGCTCACGCCGGCCGCTTGCCGTTTGCTTTGGTTGAAAGATATGGAGCGGATATGACGTCACATTACTTAACTACAACAGTAAAAGTGGTAACTTCCAAAGCTGGCATTAAAAATATGATTCAAAATCGTAAGGAAAAAAAAATACACAGATGAATCTCCCCACCCTTTCTGAGTGGTGCGATGAAATATATTGTGATTTATCACCTTTTGTTAACAACTGTTTTGTCTAATAAGACACAGATTTCACTCTGTTCATCTCTGACTTTTCATGCATGTATCTTGAGGTCAGAGGTCAGGGGTCCCCTTTGAAAATGGCCATGCCATTTCTTTCTTTGACAAAATTTAACTCAAGTTTGGGGCATTATTTAGTGTCCTTGCCGACAAGTTAACATGACACTGGGACCAATCAATTACTTTGGTTTTCTAGTTTCATATGATACCAGTGTCCTCAGCTCTAAGACTGAGTCCACTGCAACCTGTGAAAGACAGAATAAGGGCCGTCAGATTAAGAGGTTAATAGTTTAAATAATGAAAGATTGATACCTGACGTCCGTGTGTCCATACAATATCACAATACTAAGCTGAATCGACGTTGTTGAAAAAATGTAATACTAGTTGCAGTGGACCTGTGCCATTTTGGGGAAAAAAAGTTGTCTTTGGCAAGGTGGGCGTGGGAGGGGACAAAGAAAATGGAGAGAGGTGGCATTGAGGTGGAGGAAAGTACAGCTGATGAAGACAGAGGAAGGTGTGTAAAAGAAGAAGAGGAGAAAAAAGGAGGCGAGAGGCTGATGGAGACCGAATCAGGGTCCCTGCCTTTCCAATTTAGTGTAGCTGTCATCCTGGCTGGTGATTAATGAAGTATGGAATGCCATCTGTTTTCCCTGGGAATTTCTCCTCTCCCGGCTCAGATTGCCCTTCCTGATACTCCCAACCAAATCGGTTTCTCCCTCTCCACTGCACCTTTTGAGGCAGCTACAGTTATTTGGGGTAGCCCAATTTACCGCTGATACTGGGGTGCAATCGTGGTGCTTAATGAGAAATTGGAGGCAGTTGGCAGGAAGAGGGGAGAACCGGAGTGTTGGGGGACAGGAGTAGAGAAGGTATTAAGGTTAAAAGGGACGGCTGATGAAGTGTTATCACACAAGGTTGAGGACCATAGGGCTGGGAAGATTGCTCTTTGTTGCAGACATTACTGCCATCTCCGTCCAGAGGGATTACTGGAGCAGTGAACTGTGATGAACAATATGAAAACAAGTATTTTTTTCACCATGAAGGCCATTAGGGGAATTTATCTTGTGGTTTAGAGAGCAATTTTATTTGGGTTCTTTGATCTTTGAGGCAAGATAACTACAAAACAAACACAGTATTTACTTAAGGGAATATGAAGATCAAAAATTGAACTGAAGAGACCATAATCCTATACTTGTAGTGCTGGATTTCTAAAGAGTCCAGGATCGATTTTCCGATTTTACTCATGAAATAAAAAACAGTTAGCGTCTCACAGGTCATTAAGTTGCTGGTCTTGGCTTGATTCTGTTAGCTGTAACTACATCCATTATAGGGTTTATAGATGTATCCCATAACATTAAAGCATTTTTGAATGAATGATCTTGTCATTTATCAGGAACTGTGAATCTCTGAAATGTCTTCCTTATACATTACACAGCTCATCCAGTCAGTAACCCTGTACTGTAATCTCACTGTCATGATTGCCACAGATTTATTTAGCCAGTCGTACTGGTTGTCAGCATCCCAGGCAAGCTTAATGGTCAGAAACAAGGGGGAGACTCATGGTTACCTATAGAACCATTTTCATTAACATATATTGAGGTCAGCGGTCAAGGGACCCCTGAAAGTGGCTCTGCCGTTTTTTTCTTGCCAGAAGTTTGCGCTATAAGCTAGCCATGTCATGGTTGGTACCAAAGGACTCCTTAGATTTTCTATCTTCATGTTATATCTGGAGCCGATTCCAGCTGGCATTGATTGAAAGCGGAGTGCATCCCGGACAGGTCGCCAGTAGGGCACATAGAGAGACAACCATCGCATTCACACCTACGGTCAATTTAGAGTCAGCAGTTATGGGAGGAACCCGTAGAAAACCCACGCTAACACAGGGAGACCATGGACACTCCACATAGCCCAAGTGCTAACCACTGCATCACCGTGCAGCCCTCCCACTACAACCTAAAACCTACAAATCGTAATTTGCGTTAATGTGTTAAACACTTTTTAACACCATTAATTTCTTTATGTTTGCACTCTATTATCACCCTAGAAAGCCCTAGAAACAATATGCAAACACTTGTCATGTGGTTTGTTCTTGTGCATTACAGGATAATCCTTCTGCATGCTTCAGCTAGCTTGTATGTACCCTTCAGGACTCTAGTGGTGGTGGAAAACCTAAACAACCATAAACACTCCTTTGTCACCATGTCAAAACACCATATAGTGATACAACCCATTTGCGCCCAGATTATGACCTTTTCACTTTAGACCGTGATATATATCATTTAAATAGGGCCCACAGTGACTTCAACAAGTAAAAGTAGAAGAGCTATGAGTAAAGAAAAGTGTAAAATGGCACTCAGGAAGTGCCCTCTCTAGATTACAGCACACTTGTAATGCACTGCAGAATGATTTGTTTTATTTTGTAATGATTATGTACAGATGTGGGACACAGATAATGTTATTGGAAATGCAATTTTATGTATTATAGACTGATTATAGTCTGATTTTTGAAAGCACTTTCTAATGAAAAGCTTTGTCTGCTGGTGTTAATTGATTGGTGGCTGTGACTCAGAGTAGAGGTGGGACAGTTCATAAAATTCATGGTTTGGTTCACGGTTTGGGGTCACAGTTTTAGGTTTGGTTTGGGGCGGCAGTAGCTCAGTCCGTAAGGCTTGGGTTAGATTTGGGGGGCCCGGGTTCAAATCCCCCATGGACCAAGACCAACTGGTTGGTGGAGTTTGTTCTTTCCGCCCCTCCCCCCCCCCCCCAAACCCCAACCCCCCCCCCCCCTCCCCCCCCCTCTCTTAGCCGCCCCCCCCCCCCCACTTCCCCCCCTCCACTTTTATTTTTTTTTTTTTAAATTTTTTTTTTTAAAAAACAAAATAAAAAAAAAATTTTCCCCCTTTTGGGGTTAAAAAAGAAATTTTTTTTTTTTTTTTTTTTCTTTCTTTCTAAATGGTGTTTATGGTACAGCCAAAAAGCCAATTTCAATTTGAACAGCTTTTCATTCATTTTGCCAAAATAAACTGTTAGCCTTGTCTACTGTAATTCAGGCAAACATAAGGAACAAGAGCCACTGTGTTATTTAAAAATGATTAATGAATAAGCAGATTGTAGGCTCAGGCCATCAACAGAAAGTACATCAGGGCAGCCAGCACTAGACCTTTTTTAAACAACAGTGACATATGTCTCTCTGTTCCCGGATATTTAAAAAATAATAATAAAAAAACCACAGAGGCTATCCTTTCGCCATTTCCTGTCGTGTCATTTCAGTATGACAGCCGTTCTCTGCTCTTCATCAATGTCTCTGCCAACTGAGACATTTGAGAAGGAGGGAGGCTGGGTCATCAACGCGTCGTATCTTTGGCGGTACAACACGTGTAGTAAAATCTGGTCTGCCCTCTCAGAAATTGAGCCAATAACAACGCACGGCCGCAGCTTCAGTTACACTGCACATGTGTTGAACATCATATTCCTGTCTGCCCGTGTCCCAGCCTCTTTCCATTGGCCTTGATTTCTAGTGTGACAATAAACGGGATAAAAAATACACAATCAGCCTCATAACCTATATCAAATTAATCCAATGACGCATACACAAACCGAACTGTCACTAGCAAACCGACTGTTTCTTACCCGAACCGTGCCCACCCCTAACTCAGAGGGTTTAGCTGGTCGTCCTTTTAATCACAAGGTTGGCAGTCCGGCTTCTACTGTCTGCATGTCGAAGTGTCCTTGAGCAAGATGCTGAACACCACCACTGCTCCTAAAATATGTAGGATGGGTTAAATGCAGAGGTCAGATTTCATGTATGTGTACCATGTATGTGAAGATTAAAACAAACTTTAATTTAGAGATTGTTGAGAGTGAAGAAAACATGTAAATGCAAACTTAAAAGGCTTCTTCTTTCTCATAAAAATGCCTCGAGCAAAGCCACATCCACAGCAGTCCCTTTGCTCACTACAATTAGACTGTAAATATGGCAATTTCACTGAGTATTCAGTGATGAGACAGGATAATCCACCATGGCTTCTATCACCTGGGTAATATTAAAAGCACAAAATGGCCTGATAAAGTAAAATATGTTCATCTAGCGCTGCGGTTGTTCTAACAACGGGTGACATAGGATGCTGAACAATAAATCCACACCTGTGTCTACCTACGTACATAAATAACTATGGCAGGACTCCCTTCGCCCCTTGTGTCAAGTTTTGCCGCTGAGCGTAATCACAGTTGGGCAAATTACATAAAATCTAAATGAATCCTGGGCAGCATTTCTCACCCAAAGGTAATGACTTTTGTACAGTACTTGCATACCGTATTAACATAGGCTACTCTGGAGACAAGGTAGAAAATGACCTACCTGCAGTAGCCCATCCTGTTAGTGGTTTCGTCAGAGCTCCAGCAGAGTAAACAGTATGTGGGCAGCAATGCAGATCCAGTCCTACATAAATAACGTTGAACTGTAAACAGTATTTCTAACCTCGACACTTAATTCACCTTAGGCAGAGCCACACTGTATGAGGTGCCAGTTTACCTCTTGGGCACTGCCGAGGTGCCCCTGAGCAAGGCACCAAACCCCCAACTGCTCGGGGCGCTTGTCAGGAGCAGCCCCCTCACTCTGACATCTCTCCATTAATGCATGTATGTGTGTTTCAGGTCTGCATGTACCATGTATGAGTTTAACAGAGTGTAAATTGAATTTCCCCATTGTGGGACTAATAAAGGTAGAGCTTCTTCTTCTTCTTCTATTGATTTTTGCATGTGTCAGGTTTTCTTGTGTTTCTGACACAAATGGGTATGGGAGCATGCATCCTACCAGCCTCACTGACTTTGTTGTGGAGCATTTTGCATTTCAGATCCCTTAAAATCAGCTTTAATCCCAGCTGCCAGGAAATGGGTGACTTCAGTGAGGAGGGACTTTTCCTCAAGAAACATGAAAAAGGTTTAGCCTTGTCTGTTACACAGGGTAAATGGTAAATGGTCTTGCATTTATACAGCGTTTTTATGGTCTTCTTACCACATAAAGTGCTTTATGCTACATGTCAGCATTCACACACACTCAGGATCTAATCTAAATGCTCATTCATACACCAGTGGAACAGCCTTCAGCAGCAATTTGGGCTTAAGTACTGTATCTTGCCCAAGGACACTTGGACATGCGACTGGAACTGGTGACTGATAGGGCTGGGACAATTCACCAATCTCCCAGTTCGATACGATCAAGATACTTAGGTGCCGATTCAATATCTATTGTGATTTAAGTATTGTGAGTCTACAAATATTGTGATTCTACAAGTACTGCGATTCAATATTATGATTTATTGTGATTTTTGCTCACTATTTTAACACTAGACCATGGAAAGAAATTGAATCATACTAGGGATTTTAATTTGAAAAATATGTAAATGAATACATTAAAAGATTTGATTATCAGCATGCATGTAGTCAGCAATGTCCTGAAGTCAAATTTATCAATCACTCTTAAGCATTATTTATAAAAAAATTTTTTTCCAGGAACGTTACGTTGCTGCAATAGACAGAGTTAGCATGCAGCTTTAGCCGTGATGTCTAGCTCTGCTTTTCCTGCAGTGAGTGAAACCCAAAGTATTTCCATCTTTTACTGCATGTGTAGTGTTTACCACTTTGGATTTAAAATGTGAGGGTTCAGGTTGCATCCCCTACTTCCTTCTTGCAGCCAGCTGAGGTTTGTTTTGGTTGACGGATACGAAACAGATATGATGTCACGAAACTCAGACTGCAACAATAAAAGCGGTAACCTCCGTGTAGACTCAGATGAAGCCAATTTATCAATTCTGGCATTAAAAATCAATTTCAAAATCGTAAAAAGAGAATCACAATACGTAGGTGAATTTTCTTCCCCCCACCCCTACAGTGGAGTCTACACAGCCGGGTTGCTATAAGTATCTTTCCAGTCAGATAAAATACTTGTTTATCACATCTCATTACATTATGTTGAAAAGAATAAAAAAAAAAAAGCAGCTTTCCTTGATTTTGATAGCCCCCGGTTTACTGCAGTTTTAGCTCTCACATATAATCAAACGCCACAGCACAGAGATGCAGAACATTTGTGGACCTGTCTCCCATAAATGGAACACTGGTTCATGCATTTGCCACGCAATTTGGACCGTGTATGAGATTGAAAATTGCATAAACTAGTTCAGTTTGTGCCCTTAAGTGAAATGCATTAGATGCTCATTATTGAGTGAAAGACCTCATTTCATTTAAGTGCAGTGCACTGCAGATATTCTTACGTCCCTTCAGGAATACAAGGCTTGACCAGGGGAAGGCTTATTCAACCCTGAAACCGCCCACACATGATGAACGCTAAACGTTTTGTGCTGGCTGTGCAATTGTTTTTCTATGGGATCGCCGAGCGCTGTGCTTAAAGTTCACATTATTTCAACTTTGACCTTGGTTGCCGCTGACCTTTCAAAGAGCAACCGATGAGGTAAAAGCTGTATGTGACTTAGCCACTTTTTGATGACGTATACCTACGCCGTGCTTCGCCTCTGCAGCTGTCTGCGCTGAGCTCTCTGTGGAGTTACTTTTGTTTCTGCATTATGCAGTCAAAAAGAATAGGTTTGACACACTGCAATCAAAAAATGTTGTATTACAAGTGAAGTAAATTTGTTTTTAAAAATGGCTTAAAGCTGAAGTCGTTAACTTTGAGCAAATATGATGTAAAATGTATTTTTATGAAATGGTCTCTATATCCCCGGATTACATTTACACCTGGTATTAATATGTGTCTCCAATGTCCACATTAAAATCTGATTGAGATCTGATCGCTCTGTCTGAAAAGGCTGAGAGGAAGGCTGCATTATATACAGAGTTTCAGCTTCAGGATGCCACCGTTTGGGAGGAGAGGGTCCGCAAACACAACTTTGAGTTACTTCTGCACTCGCATACACAGAGGGATGAGTATCGGAGATGCTGAGCACCGATAGAGGGGTGGCGGCGATCTTTCTGGTCATGGCAGTCCAATGGCCGGAGGAGTGCTGTGAGCGCACTGCCGGTTGAGCCTGTGTACACTATGCTTACTATATTTTCTCTGGTTTAGCTCGCCATGAAGCAGCTCTATGTTTCCGACTGGTAACTGAAGCTGTTATTAATGATGCTCTCGCAAAGCAACCAGACTCCATTGGAAAAAAACAGTAATTTTACTGAGTTGCTGGTCTACCGCTGCCTCGATCAGTTTGTTAGTTTGTATAATTGTGTAACTTTGTTTAGCTCGGACTCACCGAAGTCACACAATAACACAAACTAACCGTTCGAGGAAGTGGTTGACCATCAACGCTGTGTGGAGTCTGATGGTTTTGGCGAGAGCATAGATGGATGCAACGGTTCCAGTTCCCCCATCAGAATTATTTGATCATTATTCGAAAGTTGCCGCACGACACCACTGCGCTGACAGAAAAGAGCCGAACTGAACGTGCTACACGTGGTAGTAACTTTATTACCAGGCCGCACCTGTAACGGTTAATACAAGGCCGGTATACGTTTGCAGACGGGACTAATAGTTGCATAGATATTCGATTTTTTTTTTTTTTATAACTTAATGACTAGTTGATAATGATAATCAAAAATCATGACCCACCCCTATTACTAGTACGGAAGTTATGTGTACATTCATTTTCTGTCTTTTCTACTGCAGAGGCCCGTACAATGAAGCAAATTCACCACACCCAGGATATCTTTCGTTACGTGGCTTAACTAACACAAAGATCCACCGCTAAGCGGTCCTCAAGACGCTGGTTATCAACTCGGTAAACCGACTCAGGATTTCTCACAGTGGCTATGAGCATGTTCACTTGAAAGGGGCGGGGTTTGCAGCATGTGACCAGTCACAAACAAATCTACTGTCAGCAGAACGGCGCATTTTACAAATCAAGAGTGAACTGTAATATTAGACAAATTTAAAGAAGTTAAGCACATAATTCAGACAAGTAACACAGTTGCAACTGTCTGAATATAATGAATGAATAAATTACACTTCATGGTTGCCTTTGACAAGGTTGTCGGGTGTATGACTATTTCAGCCTTCTTTCAGCTTCGTCCCCGTCTCCGGCGGTGTGAAACACACTTCAGAGCAAGTTCAAAAAATGAATATGAAAACGTAAGTCAAAGCAGTGAACACCTGCAGCATACTGCCAGCTGTCCTTTCTGCGTTTGTCAGTATAAACTGTGTTGCTTCAAGTCTGGATTAGTACTTGTTCGTACTTGTGTAATATTATCGTAGAACCTGCGCAGCGAGCTGGGATTGGTCAGTAGGTGCTGCATTTATCAGAGTCGATCGCTTATGTGGTTACCATGGCAATCTGCCCTGGTAAGAAGTGATCCACCTTCGTAGTACGTAAAACCCAGGAATGATGCTGAAGTCCTGCTTTGTAGTACAGGCCTTTGCTCTGTCCCGCCCACAAGATTCAGCTCAGCAGCAAGCAAAACTTTTCAATTTGCTGAAGTTTTGGGTTTGTAAACAAACGTGTTTGATCACATTAATGCTTTTTTTAAATCCCAAAGTTCTTTTACTTACAATAAACATCATTTGACTGCAGTGTCTCTCAAACCTCTTCTGTTTGATTGCATAATGAAGAAGTAAAAGTAAATCCATCGCCCTGCGCACTCCCTCGTGGTGAGCAAAAAGTTTGAGGGAACATTTTTCAGCTTTTTCAGATTACCTCATAATGTAGGCTATCATGACATCAGAATTTGGCTGATAATATGGCATTCTGGACTATTTCATCAAGTTTATCCCGGGACATGTCACTGCCAGAGGCACTTTGTGATATTAGAATAACTACAGGAAATGGAGATAAAATTGCCTCTCTACTGCTTGCTCCCATATTGGACAAGCATATTATGAACTGAGCTGTCTGTTCATCCGTCTTATTAACAGTATACTTTGCATCACGCTGGCATTGTTGTTTTATTTCACTGCAAGGTTTCCAGGGATGATCGCACTTTGGCCTTCTAGGTCTCCACCTTTCATCCTACTCTCTTTGTTTCTGCAGAGCAGTGAAGGCTTTTAAAGGAGAGTAAAGACAGAAACCCCACTGTCAAAGTGACCTGCTGTTTGTGCAGCAGGGCAGGGCCCACCATCTGGTGTGGAGGCTCATTCCTCTGGAGGTGTGGCCACACAACTGGCAAGTCAATTAAGAGCAGGCACATAGCACATTTCATGCACAAGGGGAAGCTGGACTGCCTCTAGCAGATAAAGCCCCCGGTATGATGTTTTAGTTCAATGCTAAATATTCCACTGACCGAGTTTGACTTTGGCAAATGCATTTAGCCTCACTGGGCCTGGTTGTGATTTGGTTTAAAAATTAGAGGCCAAAACACCAGACTTGCTTTGATGCACAATGGATAAAAATTTTCATAACATAGCTGAACATGGATGCATGAAAGACAATAGATGGGTTACCCTTTAACCCTGAGCTGCACGTATCGCTGTGAAAGAGACGTGGATATTAAAGCTTTAGAGAGGGAGACTCCCAAGGTGCTGGCCAATCCTCTCTGCTTAATAGGCGTGAAAATGAATTCAAGGCCGTTGTGTCAGAGAATTAGCTGTCTAATGCTGTGTAATACGTGGCTCATACTGCACCCCTGGGCAGCTACCATGTCCTATGCTGCAAGTTTTACCTCAGCTTATGAGATGCTCAGCTTTCTTCACCAGCTCCAAGTTAACTTCTGCTCTTTGTTTGGTGTTGTTCAGGTAGCTACACTTGGCTTGTCTGAGCTGGTTTGCTTATAACCAAGTTGAATGGAGGAGTTGGTGATGAGGTAAAAGCATAGGACTTACATATCACCCACAGTTTCTGTGGAGCTGGGAACAGTGGCTGGCTCTGGCCGTCGCCATTTTGGCAGTGACAACTCCCAGCTCATCCAAAAGTTGGCCAAGAGGTGGAGCTTCGGTGGAGCAGAGTCGGGCCCGGGTGATGCACCAGAGCAGACCGCTAGCAGCTAGCGACCTGTTAGGGCACCCACCTGTCACTCAAAGCAGCCACACCCGCAAATATGACGAGCTTTAGACTTGAATATGTTTTAAACGGATGAGAAATTCAGCCCCTGTACGTTTTCATGAAAGGAGAAATTAGCTGTAGAGACCAAAACTGCTTTTTGCACCAGGTTGTAAACATTCTCCCAATTCAGTACTATCATAATTTATTCTATATGTATTGCCATGTTTTAGTATTGCGATATAAATATTGTGATACGATATTATGATTTATTGTGTGTTTTATAAATTTTTTTTTAGCACTAGACCATGGGAAAAAGTTGAATCATATACCTCTAGGGATTTTTAATTTGGGAAATATCTAAATTAATACATGAACGTTTGATTTTCAGTCACATACCGTATATCAGTCATTGCCATTATTTCTAATTTCTTTTTGTTTTATAAAGAATAAGAACATTTCCTTTCAAATTAGGGGTATTTTTTTCTGAATTCGTAAGGGACATGCAATGTTTTATAGTTCAGGTTTTTATAATTAGATCAATCTTATTTTCATGTCTTTTGTATATTCTCTTAGTTAACACCTTATTTTGAAAACTAGACGTAGTCACGTGTATATTTCGGCTAACTTTGCCAAGTCTGTTGCGAGCTCTCCCTGTTAGCTCCGTTCTCTATATACATCCATTAAACAGCCATTTTAATGCGTTTAACATAAATATCAGCATCGACCGATTTGACCACGGAGATGCGAGTGACGTCCAAATTCTAGGTACTCCTACTTTTCCTCTCAATTTGTGAAAAGTGTTTCCATACATTAGTGTGTGTGTAGTGTTTACCACTTTGGATTTAATATGTGAGGGTGCAGGTTGTATCATACTTTTTCATTTTGGCACACTGTGGCCGGCCGCAGGTTTTATTTTTTTAGGGACATGGAACGGATAGGACGTCACGTTACTACAACAATAAAAGCGGTAACTTCCTTCTACCACTGCATAGACTCAAATGAAGCCAATATCTCAGTTCTGGCATTAAAAAATAGATTTCTGAATCATAAAAAAGAAAATCAGGATACATAGGTAATTTGATATAAGCCGTTTTCAGGCAAACTTAACAATCTGGAATTGACTCGTACCAACTCATTTTAGTTTTCAAAGAATTTTTTACAACTTACCTGTCTGGTGCACTTAGAGTAATGTGATATATGGTTTGAATCTGACCTTTTGCTGTTTGTATAAAAAAGCTTAATTTGTTAACAACACTATTGACCTTTTCCTTTCATTTTCGGTGCTTGAAATTAATGTGTGAAATGTGGAAATGCCACCAAAGTTGTGTGTCAGCCCTGTGATAGTCTGATGACCTGTCCAGGGTGTACCCTGCCTTCGCCCAATGTCATCTGGGATCTGCTCCAGCGCCCCCGTGACCCTGAATGGGATAAGCGGTCGCAGACGGATGCATGATAGCTGTCTGCATTTACCTCATCCATTCACCTCCATTCATCGGGTCAACTGTTTGCCTTCCATCCATCCATGAGTTTTCAGGGAGAAGTCATATTTCCCCTCAGTTTAATTGGAGCTTTATTTCTCTCCTTAGTCTTGGATTTACTCGTGGATTTCTATAACACCAGATGGGATAATTACCATGGCCAGGCTTAATAACCTTCCATTTTTGTCACTTTTCCTAAGTTAATCCCCATCAGCCAACGTCTGTGTAATTAAATTCTATAACCGAGCTTGGCTCATGCTTGTGGATGATTACAGAGACGGTGCAACATCGACATAAATCACAGAGACATGCACAAGGCAGCTGACTCACTTATTTTTCCTTTTACACTCTAAATGGATTTTGTTTCTAACATTTCATCTGTCTTCAAATGCCAGACGTCTTCTTGTGTTAAACAAGCTGCCTGTTGTTGTTAAAAATGGCACTCATGAAGAAGACATAATTATTTTAATGTCAGTTATGAAATTGTTTATTCTTTCATGCATATATGAATTTTAATTGATAGAAACTGTCCATGTTTTTTATTAGTTTTGTTAGAGGTAATTTGTTTTTTTCCTATAAATACAATGATTAACAGAAGTTATGAAGGCACAAGTGATTCAGATAGCTTCCTGTCAGAGCAGAGGAGACAGTGTGGGATCTATTTGCAGATAGTCTTTCTTGACTTCACAGAAAAGATGACCTGATACTGTCCACTTGGCCTCCTTACTGAATTCCATGGCTACAATTAAAGCCTCATGATTGGGCTTAAGTGTGCCGCAAAGCTTGTCAAACTAACTACAGCGTACTCTAAAGACAGCTGCACTCTCATCCTCGAGACCCACTGGATCTCGGGCGATCCCGACTACCTTTACCGTCTTTCAGAGGCTGTAGCAGGTTCTGTTTTAAATGCAGGGTAAAGTTAGAGATATGAAACTAGAAAACCTAATGAGTCATGTCGGGAAGCTAAATCCCAACAAAACATCCAATGTTAGACCAAATTTTGGCAAGGAAAAACTGTCATGGCCATTTTCAAATGGGTCCCTTGACCTCTGACCTCAAGATATGTGAATGTAAATGGGTTCTATGGGTACCCACAAGTCTCCCCTTTACAGACATGCCTACTTTATGATAATCACATGCAGTTTGGGGCAAGTCATAGTCAAGTCAGCACACTGACAGCTGTTGTTGCCTGTTGGGCTGCAGTTTGCCATGTTATGATTTGACCATATTTTTTATACTAAATGCAGTACGTGTGTAACCCCCCCCCCCAAACAGCTCTGGTACAGTATAATGAAACCTACTGTATAGATTATAAGATTCATTAAATAGCTGGAAAAACACCAACTTTAAATAGTATCAAAAAAGAGAGGTTTTATGAAAATCTTAAGGATTATAACTTTAGGCAGGATTGTCATTTTACACAGTCAGAAAAGGAAAGTCATCTGATATTGCAGTAAAAATCATGACCAACCATCTATAAACTTTTCTGGGGTTCTTCAGTCTAAAGGATAAAGAACCTCAGGGCTCAAGGGGATGAGCAGCTTAGTATCTAATGTTGGGATTTCAGCTTTTTCTTGGTTGAGTGCCCACTTGTTCCTGTTCAGCAGACAGTTTATATTTCACCCTTTGCTTTGTTCCTTTCTGTGGTCAGACGAGTAAGATGTAATCACAGTATGACCTACGGCAATTTTCAAATCGCAGGAGGCGCAAATATGCCATTTAGAATTAAATATTGTCATGGTGCAGAGATGTCCTGTCCTACACATCATATTTTGCAGACTTAAGGGTTCAGTCAATATTTTGTCATGTTTGCTGAAACTGTTTCTATTTCCTGGCAGTAGTATAAGAAACAGATAATCTCTGAAATCTCCAGTTTCTGTGGCTCCTCCTAATGCTGTCAGCGGTGAGGGGGGATGCGGTATAGGGACTGTTAAATTTCTAAAAAAAAAAATTACTAATAATAATATTATAAGCTCCAGATTCCCCAAACCAGCCCGGGTCTTTCTGTCAAATCTAGCAGTCCAGCACCTACCAGCATTTCCTGCAGCAGTTTATCGCACAGTGGCCCGCAGTTGTGGGCCACACTGGCATGGAAATTCCCACTCCGTTAATATTTTATTGTATTAATGAATCTCATTTGGACCGAACTGTCACCTGAGTTTCAAAGTTGAATACAGTAACTAACCTTGACAACGCCGGGTAAGAAAGTGTCACCGAGCACCGAGTGACGCATTCAGGGAGCAGCAGAACGTGGGAGAACACATCGCATCCTCTTTTCAAAGTGGAATTTCATATCGGAACATTTCTGTAGTTAAAGCTACGCTAGGGTAATGTATTACATCTTTTGTTATATTTGTTGAGATTTTCTTTACATCCCAACAGCAATGGATCAACCAAATGCTCTGTAAGAAATATCTTGTGTCTGCGGCTGTCGCAGGACTGTAATAAGCCCGTCCAATCATTTTGCTGAATGAAATGATTGGATGCGCTACCTGCCCGCCTACCTACCTGCCTGGCTGCCTACCTGCCTACCTACCTACCTACCTACCTACCTACCTGCCTGGCTGCCTACCTACCTGCCTGGCTACCTACCTACCTGCCTCGCTGCCTACCTGCCTGGCTGCCTACCTGCCTGCCTACCTACCTACCTGCCTGGCTGCCTACCTACCTACCTACCTACCTGCCTGGCTGCCTACCTACCTGCCTGGCTACCTACCTACCTGCCTGGCTGCCTACCTACCTGCCTGGTACCTACCTACCTGCCTGGCTGCCTACCTGCCTGCCTACCTACCTGCCTGGCTGCCTACCTACCTACCTACCTACCTACCTTCCTGCCTGGCTGCCTACCTACCTACCTGCCTGGCTGCCTACCTGCCTGCCTACCTACCTACCTACCTGCCTGGTTGCCTACCTACCTACCTACCTGCCTGGCTGCCTACCTACCTACCTACCTACCTACCTGCCTGCCTGCCTACCTACCTGCCTACCTGTTGCCTACCTACCTACCTACCTACCTACCTGCCTGCCTACCTACCTACCTGCCTGGCTGCCTACCTACCTGCCTGGCTGCCTACCTGCCTGCCTGCCTACCTACCTACCTGCCTGGCTGCCTACCTACCTGTTACCTACCTACCTACCTGCCTGTACTCCTGCCTACCTACCTACCTACCTGCCTGGCTGCCTACCTACCTACCTACCTACCTGCCTGCCTGCCTACCTACCTACCTGCCTGGCTGCCTACCTACCTACCTGCCTGCCTACCTACCTACCTGCCTGGCTGCCTACCTACCTACCTACCTACCTACCTACCTGCCTGGCTGCCTACCTGCCTGTCTGCCTGGCTGCCTAACTGCCTAAATACAGAATTAGTTCACCAAAACCTTGTCAGTAAATAAACAGACATTAGCAATTAAAACCTTAAGCCTGGAGGAAGAGAAGACCAAAAGGGAAAGATCAGCAGACTTGAAATGAACTGACCAAGGGCTGGTAATGGAAAGAAGTGGGAGGCTCTGAGAGGCATTTAGCTGCAGAGGAACTTTAAAGGAGGTGTGAGGTGATCAGTAACAGAAATGTAATGAGTATGACTTTTTTTTTTCCTTTTCCATCACATTTCAAGCTTACGCAGTGGCTTGTTGAACACCGGGCTTGTCCTGTGTCCAAAAGCAGCAGCAGGGCTTGAGCTGTCCCAAGGACGATTCACTCAGCAGCATAACCAAGTCAAATGCTGCTCAGACTATTTATACAGTATACTGTACATTTCCTCATTTTTAGGGGAAGGGCTCTGTGCTAGCTACTGTTGTATATGAAGGTGAACAAGTAAAAAAAATACAAATTTTGAATAGTGAGGCTTGAGATTTAACTCTTGGAGACCCACAGTAGATCAGTTTTTGTCTTTATTAGGGGGGTACAGGGGATCTTGAGGGGGAGATAACAGGTCAACAGTAGATCCCATTGAAGTGAACATCACCTGGAAGCTGAAAACCTGAAGATTAATTTGAGATGCAGCTCAGCAGCATGTGACAAGTTGGAGTCATAAATCAGAAATAAACGCACAAGTTAATTAATTAATAAAGTGTTTATAGCTATAGCTATATATGACGGACATCCTCATGCTCTATTATGTCTCATAAGTTCTTGCAACATTTTTTGGGTTGATACCATTTGTTACACAGATCTGGAGCTAAATTTAACAAATTCTTTAGCTATCGAGAATTTATAAAAATTATCAATAACTCCTCCAGAACACCACATTGTGACACTAAGACCTCAAAGAACACCATATAAAAAGCCATGTTGTGATTTGAGATCAAAAACCTTTGACATTTTTAGATTGATTTTTAGACACAAACGGATACAATTTGACTCACTGGATCCACAAGAGTCTCAGCTTTTCAGTGAGACCTAATTTATTTATAATTCAGGACTGTTTAAGGACCCCAATATGCAGAAATATTCAACTACATCATTTTTAGAATAGGTGAAAATAACACATTTATACTGCATGAAAAAACTAACGACAGCATGTGATTATCATAAAGTGGGCATGTCTGTAAAGGGGAGACTCGTGGGTACCCACAGAACCCATTTTCATCCACATATCTTGAGGTCCCCTTTGAAAATGGACATGCCAGTTTTTCCTCGCTTAAATTTACCCAAACTTTGGAGCGTTATCAAACCTACTTTACCCACATGACGTGCTTGGTATTGCAATGATTCCTTAGGTTTTTTAGTTTCATATGATATCTGTAGCTGCGTTCTAGTCCGAAAACTGATTAAAATGGTGTGGAGGTGGTAAGATGATAACAGTAGCCGGGTACCAATAGAAGAACTGACAACATAGTAGAAAGGAAAGCAGATATGCAGTGTGGTAGGTGGAGTGTGATGCTACAGGCAGGAAGGACACCAGTTGTCATCTGATAATGCATCTTCATATTAAATTACTGTAGGAGCAGCTGTACTACATCATGTCACCTTTACAAAGTGTTGTTTACTTCTATTTTAGTTGTTTGATTTAGAAGTTAATGATGAATTGTTGTGGACTATATGTAGATTGTGTTGCTGTTATGTAGAGTTTAGGTCGTCTCAGTTTTAACATTTGATAAATGCATCATGAGAATGCAGAGTTTGAATAAAGGCTACGGCTAATTAATTGTTTAGTTTAAGAAATGTCGGACCTCCCAAACCAATGTTTTAACATTTTTTTTTTAAAACCCCCAAAATTATTTTTTTAATATTAAAAAAAACAAAAAAAAGCAGTGATATAATGCATCATGAGAATGCAGAGTATTTGACATTTTCTTAAAATGATTTACGCTACGATTAATTAATTGGCTTTGAGCTCATTGGAATATTCGTTTCAACACTAGTTAGCTAATTTACTAGACTAATTTTGGGTCTCTAGATGATAGGGTCAACCTACTGTATAAGAAAAGTGTCTTGAGATAACTTCTGCTATGATTCAACACTATATATATAAGATTGACTTGACTAATATTAATGTTCATTTCCCACAAGCACTGCGTCACACACCGATAAGAGAGGACACACACTTATCTTCCCGCAGAACTACTTGCTTTAAAGTAATCCAATGCAAGACATGATTTGCTTCTGCTCTGCTTGATCTCCTTTCTTATTATCTACATATTACTACATTACAAACATCCCAGAGCAACAAGAAAACACCACCGGAGGAAGGGAGGTGCTCTCTAGCCTGATGTTGAAAAGGTGTAAATGCATCCGTCTCTTTAAAACGCATGTAATCTTTACTCCCATAGTGCGCCTATGTCAGTAACCGTCTGTGGAAATATCCACTCACTGATTTCTTAATACACTCGTAGTCTGTCTCCTTTGTCATTGTGATAACGGCAGATAACGTGACACTAAAATGACTAAAGTTGTTCACTATCTCACTGAAGCAACATGGAAAAATGGCTGCTGGGATTTCTATATCATCAAATACAAGGCGCACCAAGCTGCTGTAGCGTAAATCTGATCCCCGATCAGTTCAACCATGACTGATTTGTGTGGATGAGAGGTTCATTACTACCTCCTTCTGGACTGGAGGAGGTAGACACTGATTTCCATTTCGCTGCTGTTTGATTATGATGACAGTGTTGGCCATGTTGTTCACATACAGTGGTTGAATCTCACTTATGCATCCATGTTGTGTTCATACCGGTGATTTATTTACTTATATATGTGGTGTTGATGTCCTGAAATTCAGCGTTCTATTCTGGTATCTTGTAATCACTGGGACCCACCACTTGATGTACCCTATATAGGCTTTTGGTGTTTTATTACCTTACCCGTGTCTTGCTGTAAAAACCAAGGGCCCTCCAGGGACTAATAAAGGTGAAAGTATGAATGTATCTATGGCTGCGTGTGAAAGAAAGTGTCTTAAATCTCATCTGGATTTCATCAGGATATGAGACACTTGAAATGACAAGTGTAAATGGGGCCGAACGGCTTCGCTGTAGGCCATCTTCATTACCAGTTAAACAGCATCCTCACGAAGAGCAGAACTGAACAAGAGCATAATAAAAGCAATAGAAGATGGGTTTTTGTCCAGATAGTGGCTTGGATATTAGCCTGCAGGGCGGTCGGTCTGGCAGTCCAACACTTTGTAATTACCACCCTCCATCTGGCAAATGCGGGTAAATTGTTGGCAATGGCGGGTAAAATCGTCAGGTCATCCGCCGCTTTGGTAGACGGGGAGAGATGGGAACAAAGACCTGGTTCCTGTTAAGAAAGGGTTCTAATCGTCTGATTCCTTGGCATGTCATGACTCGGTGACTATTGATTCCTCTGTATTGACGCCTTCATACAGTTACAGATGCACAATAACGCATAACACACGGCGTATCATTTTTCAGTTTGTTTGGGATCGGAGCCACAGTGGAGAGACAAAACAGCACTGGATAGATTTACTTTCCCAACACTAGCTCTAAGCAGCTTGCCAAGATTTGTTTAATCAAGGCATATATTTCAATTATCGTAATCATTTGATTTGTGTGCTTTCATGCCAACAACCACTATAGATGGCTGTAACAAAGTACAGTACTGTGTACAGTACCCGTCCTGCCCTGAAAGATATACAGTGTAACTTCAACACTGTAATTTACCATGTTTATAATGTTTTTTATGTAAAATATGTTGACAACATTGAATGACATCAGATCTAAAATGTTATTCCTTCATTTAGCACAGAGATGCTAAAGTGGCAGATTAAAAAAAAAAAAAAAAAAAAAAAAAACCTTGCCTGTCACAGTAGCAGGTTGTGAAAAATGTTAATGTCAGACCCTGATATTGATCCAGATCATGATCCAGATCTACAACACCTACTGGAAAACCAGTGGTGGTCACCTCCTGACCCTTTTGTGTAGCAACACTTTGGTAAGGTATTGTGAAAACAAATGTCCAGATTTTGATTTAATTAACGGCAGATGATATCCTCAGAGATAAGGTCAAACATAAGGTCAAAGGTCATAAGGTCATGCACAATCTAATGGGCATATTGCCATGAAGTTTATAAGGCCGCTAGATTTTTTTTTTTTTTTTAAGTCTGGGTCCCGTCATGTATTACATACAAAGAGGTCCAAAGTCTACATTGGAGAACCTGTGAGAAAAGTCATGGTGGGTAGCTTCAGGTGGCAGTGGACATAATTAATCAATTAGCTGTGGAATCCCATGTGCTGTCCACACTCATTTACAGTGTGTTTCATCATCACAGTGCTGGCTGGACCCACTGGTCACAGGGCAGCCTGCCAGATATTACAGTCGCTTTAGTCTGGCCTGTTTGGCAGGAGTCAAAGACAAGCACTTTAAAACCTGTGTGCGGGCCTGACATCTGTATGGAGCACAGACTGATTTAGTGCTTCACTGCTCATCGATCACTCAGTAGTTAAGTATTTAGAGTGTATATAAGGACATAACAAAAGCAACAGTATTGTTATTAAGGGTGCGACGCAAATATGGCTTCTGTAGATTTTTCTGTTTGGTGGGAGTGACTCTTTCTTTTTAAGGTGTGAACACACAACAACATTTAAAGACAGATTATAGTCCTAAATTGACTCTCCGCTGGATCTAAGCATCGGGAAGTTTTGTATTTTTTAAACCGACCCAAACCCATTTTTTTCTCTTTGGTGAGTGACTCCCGGAAGGCGAATGTGTTAAGTGCGCGTTCAAGAGAGAGAATATTCACTTAGCAGTAACATTACAGCTGTGAATGTAGCATTGCAGTGTGTGTACAGTTCAGGCTGCTTGTTGGTGAATAAATGCTACAGCTCCTCAGACCCAAGCCAAGTTCCACCTGCCGATTAAAGTGAAGGGGGTTAGCCCCCAAATCTAGCGACAACGGCGCAATGCAACAACATTGGCGATGTTGGGTTGATTTACTTTTTCAGAAAGAAGAAGTTGCGGAGGAGTTGTAGCCTCATAGCACTGACAAATACACTTTCACATCCAGTTGCTCTGCTGTTAAAATTGCATTACATTTGGTGAAGAGCACTTACGGCCTGTCTAGTACTCCAGACCTGAGTTGTGACTTGACTTGGGACTTGACTGCACAGAGTTGAGACTTTTGACTTGCAAAACAATGACTTGGTCCCACCTCTGGTAGCCTTCACCTGTTGAAATGTCAGGAAGTTACACACAATAAATACCTCCCAAGCCCAATATTCAGGCTTGACTTGATTAAATGTCAATATACTGAAATTGTTTTGCTTTCAGTTTTGCTCTGGTCTCTTTAAGTTTGCAATCAGAATAATACCATGTTATCTCAATGAAATGTTCTGAAACAAATGCAAATGTAACACAAAAAGGCAATTTATTATTTTGACTGGTTAAAAAAAAAAAACATGCTCGGCTGGTGGATTTTTTTTTTTTTCCAGTTTGAACTAAACTTATCTTTGGGTTTCATTTGTTTGTCAAAAACACAGAACAGGTGATTTAAGGACATCATGTTAAGCTTTTGGAAGTTTGCTGGTAAAATAGTAAATCACAATTTGCTTACTATTTTCTGTTTTTATAGACCAAACAAGTAAGTTATGTTTAGCAAACCTTCAAGCTACTGCCCAATAAGTTAATATCACCACCAGTGGTGAGGAGAGCCAGCCAATAACAACATGATATAGCTGTTCCCTAATCACTTGTGTTACTACTACGTAATAAATAAAGCCTCCCCAGAGAGAGAGAGAGAGAGAGAGAGAGAGAAAAAAAAGAGAGACAGGGACAGAAAGAGAGAAACAAAGAGAGAGATAGACAGGAAAAAGGGAAAGAAAGAGACAGTAAGGGAGAGACAAATAGAGAGATCTAATCTGACCAACTGTTTATCGACAACTGTCTCTTATTTTTGAGAGAAGCTGAAAGAGTTGACAACAATAAAAGGTCATTTGGATTGCGCTCGTCCCAGCTTCAGTCCCGTCTTCTGGCTATTCAGCTGGTTAATCAGACATCGAATGGGAGTCCCTTCACCACAATGCCGTCTCACGGCCATTTGATTATTGTCTCTTATCTGCGCTCACCAGAGGCTTTATTGTAAACTGTGGGGACCGAGGACCGAGCATTACACAAAAACAATTAGCTGAACATCCCTGAAGGTGCAGTGAAGCCTGAAAGAGATTTCAGATCAGTGCTGAGAGCAGAGTTGTTCCACCTGAAGTCCCTCTACCAATTTAAGTTCAGTCCCCGGTGGACAGACGTATGGTTAGTTTGTGCACTTCATGTACATTGTTTGGTCATCCATTGAATCACTTTGATTTGTGATGTCCGCTATTGGCTGCCAGAACTCCCGTCCAGTGTTATTATTATAACATTCAAACAATTCACTGTTTCCAGTCATTCTAGTACACATGGATCCAGTTCAAGATGTTCAATCATACTTGATTCAATAACTGCTTCCACAACAACTGCCCTGAAGGCACTTCATCTCAAACTGTCTCAGTACTCTGAGGTTAAAAACGCCACCATTTGTTCTTGGCTGCTCTCGTTTCTGTGTTGACATGCAACCTGCTGTCACCCCGGCTGTATCCAGAGGAAAGAAATCTAGTTTTAGAACAAGGTTTAAAAGGTTTAAAACAAGAGATTGAAGATGAAAACAAGTCATCTTGACCCTCCATGGAAAGTTGGCACAATTACACTGGACAATTTGGGCAATTAAGTAGTCATAGGACTCCTTTGATTCTGAATTTAAAACATGGGATGGCTTAGTATTTCTAATTTGACAGAGGATCTCCAGTGGGAAAATAAGTCTTGTGACCAAGTTGGATGTAGTCGGATATTTAATAGTCCCGTTGGAATTTCAATGCTTATTACATTATAGACAGTAACTTCATTACTAGGTACACAAGTGGACCCCTGATTTCAGATAGAGACAGAATCAGGCTGAATAGCCGTGTTGCTACCGGACTATCAGTTGTAGCTTTCTGGGGCGGCAGTAGCTCAGTCTGTAGGGAGTTGGCTTGGGAACCGGAGGGTCACCGGTTCAAGTCCCGACATGGACCAAGAACTGAGTGTGAACTGGTAGCTGGAGAGGTGCCAGTTTACCTCTTGGGCACTGCTGAGGTGCCCCTGAGCAAGGCACCAAACCCCCAACTGCTCGGGGCGCTTGTCAGGAGCAGCCCCCTCACTCTGACATCTCTCCATTGATGCATGTATATGGGTCCTGCATGTACTGTGTGTAAGTTACAACAGAGTGTAAAAATTGAATTTCCCCTAGTGGGACTAATAAAGGTTGATCTTCTTCTTCTGGCTAATGAAGCTAATGTTCAATCTGAGTCGGTTGACTTGTTTTAAAATGAGAATCCTGTATGAGGTTCTCAAATACGCACTTGATGGTTTCATACATATCATACTAAAAGTCTGTCAAAGCCATTTGATTATCTATGTAAAAGACACAGGAATATATATTTGCAGTTAGACCTGTCGGATTTAACACTATAATAATTTTTAACGCCAGTAATTTCTTTAACGTATTAATGCAGCTTGCGATTTTTCAGTTGTAACAGGCTCAGGTGTTAAGTTAATAGAGTTCACGCTAGAAACCTAAGGAATCCATGAGTACCAACCACGCCATACTGGCCTGTCGGGAAAGAGGCTAAATAACGCTCCAAACTTTGGCGAAAATTTTGTCGAGGGAATAACTGGCATGGCCATTTTCAAAGGGGTTCCTTGACCTGAAAATGGGTTCTATGGGTACCCACGAGTCTCCCCTTTACAGACGAGATGTCATACATGTCCACTTTATGATCACACAGTGTCAGCTGTTGTTGCCTGTTGGACTTGAGGTTTCCATGTTATGATTTGAGCATATTTTTTATGCTAAATGCAGTACCTGTGAGGGTTTCTGGACAATACTTGTCATTGTTTTGTGTTAATTGATTTCCAATAATAAATATATACATATATTTGTACAAAGCAGCATGAGGATTAAATATGAGAAAACTCTCCCTTTGAGGTGCTCCCCCAAAACGAGGACTGACCAATCATAACGTAGCAAATGGTCAATTACATTTGACTGTGCTGTTCTTTGACATACATGTATTACTGTTCTGTACATGTATTACTGTGTCTCTGCCATTCATCTGTGTACTGCATATCACACCATAAGCCCCCTTAATATCGACCACTTTGAAACAAGTGTTCATCAAAAGAAATCACTGCATGTTGATTTAGATAAAAACCTTTAATGAACAGCTCTCCTCAAAAAATATTAAAATTTCTTTAGCTTTGGTATCAACTCATGTACATGAATGTATACAAGATAATGACAGCACATAAAAATAACAGTTCGTGGCTAAAGTGAATTACAAAAAAAAAAAAAAAAAAAAAATCACACACTTATGGTATTTAAGTAATAAAAAGGATCACACCACTTGTATCTTTGACATTCACTGACAGCACAGCTTGCTTTGAGAAACTCCAGTTATCTGTTATTATTGTATTGCAGGTACGGATGCACCGATCTGACTTTTCAAGAAAGAAAGAAAGAAAGAAAGAAAGATATTCCTTTATTAGTCCCACAGTGGGGAAATGCCGTTTTTTCAGTCCTAATGCCGATACTGACACCTTGGATTTGAGTATCGGCTGATACTGCGTACTGATCCAATACCGGTGTTTAATTTATAAGCTGTTTTCATCACTGTGTGGAAGTGACTGGGGTCTAGGGCTGTTGCACTAACCACAATGTTGCAATATGGCGCAATAGACAAGTCACCAGCGTGGTATACCCAGCAACCGCCACAGTCGCTGTGCTCACGGCAGACTGTGTGGAATTCTTTGCAGTGGGAGCGCCGCACATTTACACCATGTTACAAATGACAGCAGCGAGACAAGGCGCTGAGCGTCTGTTCTGCGCTGAGCGCTGCATGCATTTGAAAAATATTAAACTGTAACGATAAACAAGTATTTCATTTGTTTTCAAACTGTTTTTTTGTCTTTAAAAAGCAACAGTGATGTTTATTTATATTGCACTAAAATCAGGACGAATCAAATAATTTGCCAAAAAAAAAAAAATTGGCAATAATATCGCATATTGTGCTGTTGAGCCAATCAGTTATTAACACAGGGTGAATTCCCTCACACTGGGATCCTCGTATTATGTGGAAGTCTTAAACAGTGCTTTGCTAACTTTGCAACAAAATACAAAAATATTTAACAAATAAAAAAGAATGCATTTTAAATATTGCAATTTTAATAAATTTACTGAATAGTTTTTTATTAATATGGTAATTGGGCACCAACAACTGATACCCGGTCCAGCGATTTGAGTCAGTATCAGCCCCATATCAGTATCGGTGCATCCCTAATTGCAAGAAGGAAAAGAATGATGGGTTATCCAAAATAATGAACAAGATGCAGACAAGCACATGGCAAACAATATATACAGAACAAAGTTATTCCATTTAAAATACATTTGTTGCTTTGAGTAAAGTCCTTTTGTTATGTTTTTAATCATACCAATTATTCAGTCTGTTAAACACAGCCGACTGTATTTTGTGGAAGCAAATAGTTTGAATATTGTGGAGGCTGGTGGCTGTCCACATGCACTGCTGCATATATACAGGTATGTGCCCATGAGCAAGGCACTGAACTGCTGATCATTGTTAAGGATGTTTAAAGATCGCTCACACATTAAAGGGCCTGTGACGTCAGTTTTTAATACAAAATACACCTTGCACTTAGCACAGCTAAGAAAAAACAGATGCCACAGCCTTAAGTACTTGTGCAAACGTCTCAGTCCAGAATGGCGAATGTTTTCAGGATTTCTGCCTTTACCAAACTGACGGATTGTCAAGTGGAGTTTGAGTACCTCAGGATCTTGTTCACGAGTGAGGCGTGAGATTGGCCGGAGAATCAGAGCAGCGGGGACGGTATTGCGTTCGCTTTACCGCACCGTTGTGACGAAAAGAGAGGTGAGCCGGAAGGCGAAGCTCTTGATTTACCGGTCAGTCTTCGTTCCTACTCTCACCTATGGTCATGAGGACTGAGTCATGACTGAAAGAAGTGAGTTTTCTCAGGAGGGTGTCTGGCGTCTAACTTAGAGATAGGGTGAGAAGTTCAGCCATCCGTGAGGGACTTGGTGTAGAGCTGCTGCCTTTCATGTTGGAAAAAAGCCAGTTGAGGTCATTCGGGCATCTGGTAAGGATGCCTCCTGGGCACCTCCCTAGGGAGGTGTTCCAGGCACGACCAGCTGGGAGGGGGCCCCGGGGAAGACCCAGGACTAGGTGGAGAGATTATACCGCCACAGGGATCCCCCAGTCAGAGCTGGTTAATGTGACCCAGGAAAGGGAAGTTTGGGGTCTCCTGCTGGAGCTGTTGCTCCCGTGACCCGACCCCGGATAAGTGGTTGACCATGGTGAGAGTTGACCGTGGTGAGAGTTGACCGTGGTGAGAGTTGACCATGGTGAGAGTTGACCATGGTGGAGTGCCTTTACCAAGTACCTGTATCAGTGCTATCCTCTGAACATTACCAGATACTGTATTTCTTCAACCTCATTTGCATATGATACATCATCATTGAAGGTACTATACAGTAACTGTCCAACATGCACCTATTCCTAAGTCACTATTCCTGACAAAACTTGAATGCCGCTAGCATGCTAGCAATGCTACTTTGAACAGATCACTTATTAAACCGCTTAATTCAAAACTATTTATGTATTTAAAGGTGAAGAGTGATGAATTAAATCAAACATATTGGCAGGGATTAAAAGCTAAAAAGACTGATACTTCAAAATCATCACCAGTACATTCTCCATACTATAGTCTCTTATCTTTTTAATCTTGTTTACTCTAGAAAAGACTTCAAAATGCTGGGTAAGAAACAACTCTTCAACCTCCATTTGTAACCACAGTCCGTAACCAGTCACTACAAAAATACATCTTATCCGTCTTCCTGCACCCTCAACACATTTCTCTAATGCCAAAGGGGATGCTTTACCAAACATTAGATATTGCACAAAATAAATGAGCCCTACAATTCCTCTTCTGTTACCATAACAGTCTTGACAGTGCTTTCTCCAAAAATCAGGATCAGAACGTAATTTAAATGCTCATTCCTAGCAAGACAGATATATAGTATAGAAACGCAGACTCCCAGCTTCAGCAGATTTATATTGTCCAGAGGCGGTCCAGGATTTTCCTTTATAACTGGTCCATCATGTCTACTGATGGAACAGCCGCGTTAAATCCACCTGGACTTTGGCAGGCTGCTGCTTTCCAAGCCTCTGTAACACCGCCTCTCTCATTATTAATGACTTCCTGGCGTGGGAATTTGGGACCTCATGGTTATAGCCAAACATCACCCATCAAAGTGAGCCACTAGCGATACTACAACAGGTTTGTTGATGTCTGAAGAGGGGTCTTTGGTGGCATTAATGGTTGGTTCCACTGAGGGGCCCAGTTGGGGCATGGTGGAGACCGGTTGACCCAGGGAGGCTACCATGAACAGGTCGTTGGTGCGGCGGGGACCGGTGACTGCTGCACACCTCATGGCCTTGGTGGCGACCTTGGAGGAGCTCTTTAAGCTGGAGCCTCGTCGAGGAGTCTCACAACGCAGCAGGGCTTTGAAACATCTGTAAAACTGAGGCAAGCATACAACACAAACACGTGATCAGAAATGTACTGTACTGCAAAATTAGTCAAGAAACAACAGAGGATGAAATTGTAAAGAGCCAAGCCAAGAAGAGTGTTTTTGTAATATGTTGTCACACATATGTTGCCCAAAAATTAGATTCAAGCTGCTGTTTCTACCAGTGGAAAGTTAATTTGCCTTAATCTCTCATGTGAAACAATACAGCAAGGGACACAAATTATTTGTAAAGTTTCCAAAGTAAATTCAATTTTCATCTGATTACATTCTCAATCATGAGTTTGAACCATTACTGCCTTTTCATCTGGATAAGTAGTTTTGTTCAGATGTTAAGATGTTAAGATGAACCTTTATTAATCCCCGGAGGGAAATTATCTCATGTTGCTAATTGCTAATGTGTGCAGATGAAGAGCGCTAACCTCGACAACTCTGCTGTATTCTAACGTTTACTTATAACATTAGCTAGACTCCGTACATGCTTGAACTTGTTGGGTCTCCAGGACTGGTAGTGTTGTGTTTAGAGCTAGACTGACTTATCAGAGTTAACGTGAATGCATCAGTTTTTGGCCGATTTTTGCAGCTCTTTCGTCTTCTAACATAATACCAGAGAAGGTCTCTTTCCCTCTGTGGTTTACTCTGCAGTGCATATACGATAGTCTCACGCTCTCCCTTCATAATAACTTCCCTCTGGTTGGTCGGGAAGTGGCTGCAGCTATCTTTGTCTCCGTGGTTCTTTATGCTGCTGCGAGGCAGCTGTGGCGAGATATAACAACACTTTGGTTAATACAGACTGAGACGGAAAGCTAAGAGGTACATCGCTGTCGCATCTCCAAAGAGGCTCTAAAGGGAGAGAGGGACGGCTCACTCTGCCACTCTGGGTTTGCATCGTATCAACTTAATGAAATAGAAAACAAAGATGGGGGTCCTTCTGCACTTCATCAGTCAATCAGTGGGCCACTTGTTGGCGACTGCACTTCGGGGCTGACAGCTGTGCTGTAGATCAACACTGGTGAAGATTATTGTAATATTTATCTTTCAGAGTATATGTGCTCACTTCACTTCAACTCTTTCAGTCCTGTTACCAATACCTGGGCTGTTTTTTTGGGTATCGGCCAAAACTGAGTACCGATCTCATTATGACATTCGTTACTGATGGCAATCCACTACCAGTGTTTAGTACACCTGCAACTGTAATCCTATCTAATATAGCTGCAATTGGGTCAAAACTTAAAACAGCAATACGAATTTCAGTATATTAGTCATATGATATATAAGTACAGAATTTAATTGAATAGATCAGCCCAATTGTCACTGATACCCCATCTAGCAATTTAAGTCAGTATTGGCCCGATATCCAATCCAGTATCGGTTGCATCCCTATTTATAGCCCACACACTTCAAACATCATAAAAGTTGGTGTTCATTTATGGAGATTATCTCACAGAAGAAAACATGTAAGCATCAAAAACTTGTGTTTGCCACAGAGCTTATCGTCTGCAATAATCCAAAAACCAATGGAAAAATCCCTTTGGCTTTTTGTCGAGGGATGATTCAAACATCTGGGTTGGCGTCAGCAATGTCTTCCTGTCATGTGGGCTTGTGTGAGAGAAGTGTGGTCAGTGACACAGCCATCCCTTGGGGTCAGCTCTTTGCCCATGAACGTTCCAGTTATTCTTAATGCCCTCCTGTAAGAGTCGTCCAGTTTAGTTGATTGGATTGCGCGCAAGCCGTAGACTATTGATTCTGCCCTGGTACCTGCTCTGACTGCTGTTGGAAGCCTGCTTATATTCCCAGCGTGTTGCTCATGCAGCTCACCTCACATCACTGACCTGCAATTAACTTGAAATGTTGGCACTGACTGGACATAAAAAAATCTGTCAATGAACATAATCACAGAATCATTCAGTATCAAAGTTCTTGTCGGGCAAAGGGGTTGGTTTCAAGTTATGCTCATAGAAATAGGGCACCGTATAACCTTTAATGTGAACCCTTCCTGGTATTTCAGTTTAAAGTCCGGTGATAGCCACTGTGTCTGACAACACGGAGGTCAACTTTCTGAGGAGCGTCACAAGCTGAAGAGCAATGATGAATAGATAGATTTCTTTCTAATCAAAATATAAAATATAAAGCCTTTTAGAAAATCTGAGTCTGAACCAGGACCACTTAAGTTAATGAGTCAGGATATTGTTGTTGGTCACGTTAGACGGAATTCATTTGTTTAACTTTTATTTAAATCTGGAGGAATCATTGAGTAGATGGCTTCATTTTCAATGATGTCCAGAGTAAAATTAAAACTGAATAAATATGCATAAATAATGAAGAAAACAGATACAAATAAAACACAGTTAAATACAGTTTTCAGTTGTATAATTTCATCATTCATTTTCATAATTTTGTTTAAATTATTGTTGTGATATCGTATCATGAAGATCGTGAACCCAGTATCGTATTGTATCGTGAGCTGAGTGAAAAGCTGTTTTCAGTGACCACTTGTGCCTTATTATCAGCTTTAAATGATTAACTTAATATGATCAAATGATTGGAGATCAGTGTCACCAAAATAATTAGTCATATCTCCGTCAATATTATGAATTATTTCCCATCACTCATTAACACATGCTGAGAAACAACCGCAACGTATTTAGGTCTGAAATTCTGCAGTTTAAGATTCAAGTTGTTCAAGTTTTCAGCATGACAGACCATAAACACATTTCCTCAAACTGTTAACGTCGTTTCAGTGATTTCACATCAAAATTTACAGAGCTAAACCTCCACAAATGCTGTATTATAACCTGTGGCAAGAATCTGACCACATGAAAATACTTTATGGAAAGAAAGGACAAGCTGTCTCCGAGGCACAGAGGAAAGGCATTGAAATGTATACACCACCTGTCAGGGTATGATAAATAGTGAATGGACCCCATGATACATTTTTCAGTCCAAGAAAACAGATCAGGATTATGATTTGATGCAGATCTTCCTTTGTTACACCAACCCCTGCACATCACTGAGCCCCAGTGTTACCCAGCTCAAAGTCCAGGTATCTGCTGATGGACAGGTAGGAAGACTCTGAATAATTGAGGACCCCGGCAGCAGGTTGAAAGCATAACAATGCATTTGGGGTATTTGGCTATACTTTAAATTCCAAGTCTATCCATCCACATCCAGGTCATACTATATACACAACACAGGCAGACAGTGGATCACAATTTAGACGGTTGTCAAGTCGTCTTCCTCTGCTCCTGTTATTGTGGATTCTGAAGACGCCACTCTTGAGTAAACGTAGTATACTTAGTATACTCAACACTTTCATGTATACTTATAGTCTACTACATTTTCTCATGAGCGCAAAGTGTGATGAAACTGTCACAGCATCCAGTTTGAGTGAATTTACCACAAAAGTCAAATGCACACATTAAAAGCATTTCAACTGTGAACAGTATTATATGTAGTCTCAGATACATACACAGAGAAAATGACAATCAAAATAAACTGATGAAGCACAATTCATGAAATACAGTACTGAGTGGCAGTAGGCAGAATGTTTTTGGCATCACTGGGCAAATATAACATTTCAGCACATTGTAATTTAAGTGTCTTTAAAGAAAACTAGACCCCTGCTCCTCCTCATGGCTCTGTTTTCAGTCTTTAAAAAATCTAGCCCATGATGGGAGACTTTGGCCAATCACAGGTTATTTCAGACAGAGAGTGCATTCCTATTGGCTGCTCATTCAACAGAGGAAGCAGATTGACAGCTGCTCAGGGACAACAGGCTCCAGCTCAGCTCTGATTGGTTGTTTTCCTCCGGTCTGTGAAATCTTGCAGATGCTGTTAGGAGCACTGGAGGATACAGGAACATGCTTTTTTTCAGATTCCCTGTCTCATGCACTACTGCTAGGATATACTGACTGTTTTATAAAGATAACGCTTAACTTTTTAATCACATTTGGTCCAATTCTAGCTACTTCAGCTTTGATAAAAGTAACAGGAATTTGCTGGCAAACCTTGTAACAATAAAGAAATGTGGGCTTGCATTGAAAAGCAGTACCAAATTATAGGTTGGACAATAGTCCATAATACTTTATGCAGCAGCTCCTACTGGCATTTTATTAAAGGAAAAGGCTGGTCGTATTCTTTATTTTTATTTTATCATCAATCTACTAACAAATAGTGCCTGTAGCCAAAGCCTAATATAGCTTATTCATCTTTGCCATAAAGCTCTGTTGTTGTCCAGAATCTATGAAAAAAAAAATATTAATGAGCCACACTGCTGCACTGTAATCTAGTCCCCGTCCAGCTGCTGTAAATACCTGCTAGCGCAGCAAATCTGCAGCTGAAAATAGTCCTCAATAAATACACTATTTCCTCCTGTTTTGAAAAATATTTGCTAAAAACAGCAGTGCCCGGCTGTTTTGGGAAATTGCTTTTGCCGTTTTTTTTTTTTTTTTTGTTCCTCGGCACCGGCGAATGCATTAAGTTGTCCGTCTGGACCGTTCTCGTGAACGCAATGTCTCCAGACCGCCTGGAGGTGATTTCTTCAAATGTGGCACAAAGGTACATCTGGACTCACTGATGAATTGATTAGATTTTGGTGATGAACGGTCAACGGTCAAGGTCACTGTGACCTCACATCCGTCACATTCTCGTGGACGCAATATCTCAGGAACGTCTTGAGGAAATTTCTTAAAATTTGGTGAACTTTGGATAAACTGAATAGATTTTGGTGGTCAAATATCACTGTCACCTCATGTTTTTGGCCACAATTCAAGAACTCATATGCTAATTATGACAATTTCAGACAAATGTCGAATTGGATAAAATGATGGACTGTTGAAATTTTGGAAGGACCTGGATATAAAATGCAACTTGACTTGCTGACAGAGGAATGCAACCATGAGGCTGAAATTTTAGTTTTAAAAATAAAAGTATGTACTTACGAACCGGTTTTAAAGATTTTACAGCTGTCAGTCAATTAGAATATTTAATTACATGATTGTCCATAGTTAATCGTGATTAATCGTAAATGAATCACATTTTTAATCTGTAAAAAATGTACCTTAAAGAGAGATTTATCATGTATTTAATACATGGGCAAATATGCTGCTTTATGCAAATGTTTATATATTTTTTAGAAATCAATTAAAAACACAAAACTATGATAAATATTGTCCAAAAACTCTCGCAGGTACTGCATGTAGCATAACAAAAACATGCTCAAACATGGCAAACTCAAGGGACCCCTTTGAAGATAGTGATGCCAGTTTTTCTTTGCCAAATAAAATTTGGAGGGTTATTTAACCGCCTTTGTGACAAGCTAGTTTGACATGGTTGGTACCGATGGATTCCTTAGGTTTTCTAGTTTTATATAATACTACTATCGTCGCTCTGGTGAGCCTGCTACAACCTAAAAGTCGCAAGTTTCGTTAATGCGTTAACAAAATTAGTTGCGTTAAAGCAAATTTGCATTAATGCATTATTATCGTGTTGACTTTGACAGCCCTGAAAGATTTATATCTTCAGTAAAATAAATTGGGGATGGGGCCGAGACTGAGACTAGGGAAAAGAAAGTACTAAATAATAGAAATATAGAATATCGCCAGCTTTATCCTTTAAATGACAAAACTAAGTGCTTTTCAGTTGAAAACCTCTGTCAAACATGAATTTTTAAAGGACCACAAACTTGTCTCGTGAGAATTTTGTGGTCGTTTGCCTCGACATTGGACTTCTCCTGCATGCCGCTGTCTGTCAAATGCTTGCCGGGTACGAGAGACGGAGAGAGAAATGCCTCAGGATATTAACAAAAATTCTCCGCACGATGCATCAGTGAGCAGCACATGCGTCCCCTTTGTCAGTCTGTCCATAACCTATAGGCCATCTCAGAGCGAGGGCTGGCTGGGAGATGTAAAGGAACGAGACAATCGACACCTCTCGGCGGTGCTGATGCACACTCCCTCCTCCCTTCAGCTGTCCAAACAACACGCCGAAGAGTGTTAGACGGAAGAGAGGGAGACGGAGGAGACTACAGAAAAAAAGGTAGAGGATGAACTAATTTAAGACACAGGGGCTTGAAGGCTAATGTCAAGAGAAAGGTGAAGGCAGTGACAGATAGATAGATAAAGCATGACAGGGAGATGGACGGCGTGAGAGTATTGCGAGGAGAGAGGGTTGGAGATGACAGAGGAACGGTCATCTCAAACTGGTCACGTCAGGTTTGGCTGATGCTTTCTATGATCTGGGTTGATGCTGTACAGGTAGGGGATGACAACAAGAGGGTCAAATGTCAGGCGTCAGCTCTGGTAATAAGTTGCTCATCTATCTTTTACAGCCTGCGATGTCTGCTCACATTTTTCTGTTTCTCTGTACACAAAGATGCTTTCATTAGCAGTTCACACATTGACACCTTGGCTCTGCAAGAGGACATGCCAGTTTTGTTTGTTGTTTAAAAGCCCAAAACTATGCAGACAATAGGCAATATTTTCATATTCAGTCAGTGGTTGTATAAATGAAAAAAAATAGTAGATCCTATGTATGGATAAATGTATAAAGAGAAATGGATACAGTGTTGGTGGCAGGATCCCGTTCATTCCTATGGGAGGTGCTTGGGGGTATATGAAGCCAAAATGGCTGGGTTGCCGCGTGACAAAGTACTTGGATCATCCGGCAATTTTCTGTATCCATTGGGCCCATAGAGCCGACGCATTAGTGTTTTCTTTAACTTCCTTGGACTCATTCACATGAACAGAGAAAGGAGAATAACTCCTTTTACTGCATTTTACAACCTCTAGGACCTATTGATTTAAATAAGGGCTATTCCACAGGTTTGCACTGGGAAGTTGATTTACCTAAAAGAAAATTATGCGCTGATTTATGGATATGTCTTTCTTATTGTTAGTCTATGGGAAAAGTGATGGACCCGGAAGTTGTAGTACCGCCATTGGACCACTATGAAAATTTGCTTCAAAGCCTGGGGTTCTTCCTGGGGGCTTCATCATGATATCATGTTTTGTGACGCTGTGATGATTCTCCAAAACACAGTATTGATTTTTAGTTAACCGTTTAAAATCCAATGGCGGGCACCAGCTGCTATGCTGGCATTCAGGGGTTGTAGAGGGCTCAGTTTTAAAGCCAGAGTAAAGTTACTGACATCATACGAAACTTGAAAGGAACCTAAGGAATCCATTGGTACCAACTAGGTCATACTGGCTTGCTGAAGGCAAAAAAGACTAAAGAGTCCTCCAAAGTTACGCTAAACTTTGGCAAGGAAAAACTGGCATGGTCATTTTCGAAGGGGTCTCTTGACCTCTGACGTCAATATATGTAAAGGAAAATGGGTTCTGTGGGTACCCACGAGTCTCCCCTTTACAGATATGCCCACGTTATGATAATCACATACAGTTTGGGGCAAAAAAACAGAAAGTTTGGGGCAGTTTTTTGCATGTAGTACAAATGTGGTATTTCTGGTCTGTTTTTATTACTATGACGGTTTTTATGTAATTGGATTTTAAAAAATTGCAGTATATCACCATGCTTAGAGTATCGCAATGTATCGCAATATTGTTATATAAATATTGTTACCCTTATATCATGATAAGTATCGTATTGCCAGATTCTTTCTCACACACAACCCGTGAACCGACTTCTTTTTGTTATCCAAAACGTTGCAGTGCAGTGTAATCCACTACTTCATCTGACTCCCCGGCATTGTGAAGTATCCCGCAAATTGAATATGAACAGATCTGAGAGCTCTAGATGGAGAAATAATGAGCATCACACAGGAACATGTGAACAGAATGACAATCATTTGATTTCCTCTTTGGATTTCCTGGCACATTCTCAAGTCAGCAAAAGGCTGCGATGTGCGTATTAATCATTTCAACACTGCAAACATTGGCTGGAACTTTCAAGTAGGATTTCCCATAACATTTCATTTCTGTGATGGCGGAGGCTTAATCAGTTCTCTGTCTGAAACATCACTTTTTTTCCAGCAAACAACGAGTTCCTGTTTGAAGTGGCCTGTGGAGTGAGACGATTCTGAAATGATTCCTTGGTAACCAAAACTTTGATTCAGTTTAATGGGGATGGTGATGGTTACCGTTTCCTATCATAACTGTTTTTATCGCAACTTTTTTGCACCTTGTGTAAGCAGCATCAATAGTCAGCATCATATAAGCTACAGTAGTTAATAGGGATGTTCCTAATGACTAATTTCCCTCACGTTTAAACTAAAAGAATACATTCAAATTGATCACAATGCTTTATATAAGTTTAAACATTGCGTGTTAGAGCCATCTTAAATTGGCAATCAGGTTTTTCAATAACTGGATCGTATTTGAAATTCTGCTGAAACCGGTTAGGAATGCGCCTCGTGAACCCGGTGTCTAATTAAAGCTGTCAGTCGAGCCAAGTCCGAGTCCTTACCACAGCGACCCAGGGTTCAAATCCAACCTGTGGCCCTTTGCTGCATGTCATCCCCTCTGTCCCCCTTTCATAGCTGTCTCTCTAGCTATCAATACAGGCATAAAAAAGCCCAAAAATAATCTTAAAAAAAAGGCTGCATGTCTGTAAAGGGGAGACTGGTGGGGACCCATAGAATCCATTTTGATTCACATATCTGGAGGTCAGAGGTCAAAGGACCCCTTTGAATATGGCCATGCTAGTTTTTCCCTGCCAAAATTTTGTGTAATTTGGTGAATGTGTGTGTTTAACCTACTTGGCAACAAGATAGTATGACGTGGTTGGTACCAGTGGATTCCTGAGGTTTTATAGTTTCATATGATCCCAGTATCTTCCCTCTAGCTTTAAAACCCGCTTCAACCTCCAAAAGACTGATTGTGTTGATGCGCTGAAGAGATTTTGGGTTAATGCAGTATTATCGTGTTTACATTGACAGCCCTAGATTTAATATATAATGAAATATTACTCTCTTATACTGTGGTATAACAGGAGTCTTGGTTTGGTTTGGTTGCTTACAGGCTACCATTAATGTCTTAATGTGCAAGTTTTACTACCTTCCATCTTCTCCCTTCCCTCTATTGCTCTTAAATTCACACACAGCGAGACATGTGGGGCTTAGCCCTCTATCGTCACTGTAACATTAATTGTCGCAGTCCTCAGCCCAAAAGCCAAAATTTATTGCAAAAAGATAAATGAAATCATTTCCCAAATTCACATGTTTTCATCTAAAGGAATATTCTTCATCAGTCCATATAAGTTGGCATTTAGCCTTTCAAAACCGACTTTTTCACTGCATTCAAAAGAAGTGTACTCTCCCGCACACATCATTAGGCTATGAACGGCCCATGTGATGTCATAAAATGCGCAGACATATGGAGCTTCATTCAAAAATAAGGATGCTAATTTTGAATCGATTATTAACCGACAAGATTATTCTGTTTTCCTGGTTTCAAAAAAAAAACCCTCTCCTCCCCCCCCTTGTAGGTTTGTAACCCACATTTTTTTTTTTTTTTTGTTAAAAAATGCATCTTCTCCCATTAAAAGTCCCCCCCACACCTTTTAATTAGTTTAGCAGGTCGTTAGCAGCACGTCTGCACCCGTAACGATGGCGAGTGTCCGACATGTGCTGCTTTCACAGCTGTAGCGTTGGCGGTGACTCCACGCTTGTTGTTGTCACAGTCACACGGTCTGTCAGCGCGGCGTAACTTTAGCGAGTGTCCGACAGACGGTGTGTGGCGGCAGTGGCTGTACAGCTGTGATAGCAGTAGCAGTGTGTGTACGGCTTATTGACAGCATTTGTCAATACGAAATTTACATGTGTACATTAATAAATGAATACTACATTTAACAAACTGGTGCTGACTAGTGAGGGTAGCAACGTTTATTCAACTAGTCAACTACTCGCGCACATCCCTAGTAGATAACAATGTAAGCTTTCATTGTCAAAGGTGCCAAGTCCAATGAAACTAACTGTGATTTCTGCCTGCAAGGACTCACAGCACTGTTGAGCGCTCCCTTTAGAGTTTCTTTTAATGACATGATAAAAACAAATTATGTTTTGAGTCAGCATTGGCTCCTGGACCTGGTCCTGATGAAGAGCCAATTTTGGGCCTGAAAAATTGTCCCATTTCTCAGGTAATAAAAGAAATTTTGCTCAACAGTATTGCGAATTCTTGGGAGCCAGAAATGAAGAAATAAGGCCATTACATTTTTAATATTATTACTGCTATGCCTTATTAACACAGCCATCCATGTAGTCTCCATCTGCAGTGATGGGTGTGAGAACTTTATTACTCATTATTTGTTCAATTGGTTTGAACAGATGATGCTGGACTGACAAAAATGTATAGCTCAGCCAAGTGGTTCAGTTGTAGTCCACTTACTGACATGAAGTTCACTGAAAAATGTTTGCATGTCGTCACTACAAGTAGGACATGACAGTAGTGTAACAATAGTGCATGCACACATTATGTGTAATGCCAAAGGGGTAAATGAAAGTATGGTTCTATTTAAATTTTTCAATTAAAAGATGCTCATATAATTATAATAAAAGACAATACGACTATAATGTAAGTCAGCCTAAAGGCTCCTAAAACCATGTCACAAATGCTTTTCCAATTTAGGTCAAATGATGATTGAAGTTCTGAAAACTAGTTTCTAAACTACTGTCAAATATGCCCGAACTGCACTGAACACAAATATAATTATTGTTATAATGAAGTGAAAAATGTTGGATCTTATGGGCAACAATGCTCAGTTATTAAATAGATCTTCATTCCTTTACCAGCTGTTGAGTATACCAGCATTACAGTCTGTAAGAATATTAGCAAATTGCTTTTTTCTTGTCTCATTTTGAATGATTTTACTCTATTTTTACACCTTGTTGCATCCATCCATCCATCTTCATTTGCTTATCCGTGGTCGGGTCGCGGGGGCAGCGGGCTAAGCTCGGTATTCCAGACGTACCTCACCTAGCAACGTTTTCCAGCTCTTCCTAGGGAACCCTGAGGCGTTCCTAGATTCAGATTAGATGTATAATCTCTCCAGCGTGTTCTGGGGCCTCTTACCAGTTGGACGTGGCTGGAAAACCTCTAACGGGTGGCACCCAGGAGGCATCCTGATCTGATGCCTGAACCACCTTAACAGTCCCAGCAGATCTACTCCGAGCTCCCTCTGGATGTCTCTGCTCCTCGCCTTATTTCTAAAGCTGCCTTCACATTATAGAAAAGTTGCTCTTCGCTCACAGCGAGGTAGGGCTCAGGGCCATGCAGCGGCAAAACGCAGTGCAGGTAGAGTATGGCATTAAAAACTGCACAAGGAACACCATTCACTGTTTCAACAACAGCTGCAGCTGTTTTCTTATTGGTTGCTCTTTGAAAGGTCACCAGCAACCATGGTCAAAGTTGAAATACTTTTAACTTCCTTGGTCGCCATTTTGAGCGGTGTGCCACGCCAAGGCTTCCACCAAGTTGGCTGTTTATATCTGCGATTTCATTCTTTCGGTCACTACCAAAATTTCTTGACCATCAACGGACCATCAGCGTATACAACACCCGAATCTCATGAACATGAACTCTCATGAACAAGACCCTGAGATGCCAACATTATCTTAGTACGTTATTTTGTTGCTTCTCAACAGTGAGTTTACACCCAGTCCCCTGTTACTAGCACTTTACTACAAGTTTACCACCTAGAAACTAGATACCATGTAAGGAAGTAATCCACACGGAAATCTACCAAATGGCAAAAACATCATCACTTCATCACAAAGGAGAGCACATGCCACAAACCTGACTTTTTATATCAATGAACAATATTTTACTCTGTAACAGAAAATATCATCCTCACTGCCAACAATTTAACAATATGAATAAAATCAGCAATGTCTCGTTTTTTGAGATTAGCAGAACAGCGTTGCGGCCACAAATGACATACACTTGATTTCTTCTTTCTGCCTCTCATATACAGAGAAGCACACGGACAAAATGTATATTTTTACTTATTAGCTGTGTTTAACAATGCCTTGTTTAACTCCAAGATAATAAATTATTCAGTTGCGATCTAAATACAAGTTACTGTCCAGATGTCCGTTGTTTTCAGTTTCATACTGGCAAACGCAAAAAACTCCTGCTCAGAATGTACACAGTCTTATATAACTGACTCATTTATGTCAAACTGAATTCATTATACAGTATATTATGTGTTTTTAAGAAAATTATTATTTTCACTCTGTTTTAGGAATTAGTTTTGAAAAAAAGGACTAACAGGCAAAACAGCCAGTCAACACCAGAATAGAGGGGTGTACGGGAAAACGGCAGATTATTCATAGCCCGCCGTGTGATGTTATATCTGATTAAAAATAAATAAATAGACAAATAATGCCGTAGACAAGAGAGCCCACTGCAGTGTAACTGACAAACTGTCGATTCTGTTGTAATTATCTCGGTTTGGGAAGGTTAACCGAAGGTTAATTTTCTCTGAGCGCAGACAGTAAATTTAAACCGAAAGTGGTGCCTGCATGACAGCAAGCTGCTGCCCCACTGAGACAGCTGCTGTGAACAGAGGCCAAGCGAACCAAAGCCAACTTCTACTGTGTCAGTTCAACACACAGTCCTGACTGCACTGCATTGAACCACCGCATCACCTGACCAACTACAGTACCATGATGTCTGAGAGTGACCACTCACCACATGTCCATTTAGAGTGCGGCAGTCTGTTATTTCCTGCTAATGAAACATTTAAAATGTCAAAGTGATGAAGTATCTGACATTTGTCTTTGTCATGATGAGCTGAGTAGAGAGACTTTAATGATCATGGGTCAATAGCTGGCTCTATGGAGACTGACCAGGTGGCACCTATGGGTGTTGAATGAGAGACCCAAACTGTGGTGCAAGGAGATGTCAGAAGTGAACATGAATGCATGTAAGAAGTTAGACTCAATTATTTAAGCAGTGATGGAGTAGATCAGTCAGAAAATCAGAGCCTGTCAAACTGTCAGTGGTGATGAAGCATTTCACAGTGGTAAAATGGGATGTTGAATGTATAACACCTGTCACTTTGTCTGACATGTTATTTATGAGACTAATCCTCTAGACAATAAGTAATTTGTATTCTGGAAAGGTGCACAGATCGCAGGTGCATCTAGAGATTATTGTGGAGCTCAGCTAGTTGGCTCATGCTGTGTGGAAATGTTCCACAGCTTGAAACGAGTGCTCACTGGTACTCGGCCTAATTTAAGCCACTCTTGCAGTAGTGTTTGCAATTATGATTAAATTGTGTTAAAGGAGTGATTTGACATTTTGGAAAAATATGCTTGATTGCTTTCTTCTTTGATACTTGGTCTGAATATTGGCAAGAATCTGGCAATACCATCCAACATATCATGATGGTTTTCAAATCTATGACTTTTAGGAAAACTCGTAGTTTAAAGACACAACCATATGTATAAAATCTGAGTAAAAAAAGGTCACTATGTGAAATGGCTAATATGGGGACTAATATTACGCATGAATACAATTGGACTCATTGGGTCCACACGAGTTTTACAGTGATGCTGTTTAGGGACCCCAGTGTGCAAAAATATTCAAATACACCATTTTAAAAATAGATGAAAATACATTTATACTACACACAAAAAACTGCAAAGGTTTCACCCAAAGCTGCTTGAAATTAACACAAAGTGGGTATATCTTTAAAGAGGGGACTCGTGGGCATCCATATTGAACCAACATTCATTCACATGTATTGATGTGAAAGGTCAACGAGCCCCTTTGAAAATGGAGAGGGTTGATAAAAAATTGATACTGCGTCTTTTTAAATCCGATTCGTTATTGCAAAACATAATGTGGCGATACTCGTGTGTGTTATTTTTGTACATCCCCAGTAGATATCAGTTAGTTTAGCTTAGTAGAAAAGACTGGTAACACGGGACGTGACTGCATCCGGCCAAGAAATAGTCCGGCACGTAACCCCTATAAAACCTGAAGTTGTAGTTTTTACACTTTGGTTTTTGAACGTATTAAACAAATGAGCTTTGAGATGTTAATTAGTGAGCCTTAGAGGTGCTGGTAGGCACTTAGCTTCCTTACCTTTGGACAGAGTCAGATTAGCGGTTTCATGTGTTTTTCCAGTCAAAACCAAAATTGAAAGATCCGAAAAACTTCAAACCGGTTTGATATTAAGCCACAACACCGGACCAGACCGGTATACGGAATTTAACACGAGGTGTGGCACTTGACTCAGCATCCACTCCACCAAAACTAAGATGAGAATAGCTGGTCCACCTTAACAGCCCACCTTAAGTAACCCTCGGCCGTTGTTGTTTCTAACTTCAGGACTACCCCCTTCACTTTATTCAGCGGATGGACAGTAAGACCTGAGAACTTGGCGTAGGTCTTGAGGAAATGTCGCATTTACTCACAACAGTCCAAAATGTACACACACTGCACTGCTACATTCAGCTACAACAGTTCTGTTAACTTCATACTCACCATCAGTCTGGGACACATGCTCTCTCACTTTCTCTACCACTCACCGGCTAAGGTTACGGGCAGCTGGACTTGCAATACGCTGGTTGGCGGAAACCCATCTCCTCCCCCCAAAAATGCATAAACTTTCTGGTAAAAGCACACTATTTGCGCTATGCATCTCTTCCCCCTTCCCACTTCTACTAAAATGTGTTCTCCTTCATCCTGTGGCGGCGTTGACACAGGTTGTTGGTGTAGACTACATTTTAATTTGCCAGAAAATGTCATAATAACAAATGCCGTTTCAACCTGTTTGCATAAAGTCAAACCGATGTAATCTCATACTTCGGACAGGACTGGCAAAACCGGAAATGGACCCAACTCAAAGCACTAGTTTCAGAAGTCTCCAAGTCTACAACAGTGAAAGCATTCAGACCAAATGAAATGATTGGACAGGCTTATGAGCACTTGATTTATTGATTGCTGGCGGGATGTAATGTGAATTTCAACATATGTAACAAAAAAATGTATTTGAACATTAACCTAAGTTTCCACTCTTGCAACAGTATTGGCAGCAAAGCTCGTCTACTCTGAGGTCATACGGTACAAACCACCCTGTATTCACACGAGATTACAAAAAAAAAAAGATGATTTGATGTAAACTTACCCATAATTCCTGGGTTTTTCCGTGCTGATCCCTCACATCCACCACTCGGCTGTGAGCTCTGTTCATCGTCGACGGGACAAGCACACCAGCTGCTACTTGTATCTGTACAGCATTTTTAGTCTTCAACTCGCCTCAACTCACAGTTTCCATAGTAACGGGCTGGGAGGAATTGAAGACTGAAAATGACATACAGGACTTTCGGTGTCCCTCTCTCCCACTTCCGCTCACTCGCTGCTCTGAGGTCAGTGTTGTGTGGGCTAGAACGTCCCTGCGAGGTCGGTTATCTGCGGCGGAGGCTTGAGTAGGAATGGAGGGTGCGGTGGAACAGACAATGGAGGCTCTCGTACCTCCAGGTGAGGCAGCAACGTCTGGAACAGGGTGTAGTTTTGCACTGATAACTCTTGACAGTAACTGTTTGAGGAAAGTTTAAACTTCAAAGCAAAGTTTGAATAACTTTGGAAGCTGTGATAAGATTTACTTTCCAATATACAGTACCGTATATAATTTTCTGTATAGTACGTGAAATCCCTTTGAGTGAAGAGAATATTTTCTAAAACCTTACACAGCATTTTGTGATTCACTTAAAAGAACAGAACGGGATGATAAAGATTACACTGAGGAGAAAGGTTTTATCAGTCTGCCGCCGTGGGAGTGAAGGACAATCCGCTTATCTACTGTTTTTTTCTCACCATGATGAACTGTGTTTTCAGAGAGGGGCATCTTAAATCTTCACTGTAAATATATGGTTTTGTACAAAGACTTTTACTAAAGAGAGGAACTTGATAGTGAAGTTCCACACCTCTGTACATCCAAAATATAAATCCTAAATCAAAGTAATAAGCATTAAATGAAACGGTAAAAGTGTTCAGTCTGTGAAAGTAATATCTGTGAACCAAGGACAAACGTCACCTGCACTATTAATCATTACGCCTGCCAAGGCCAAGAGCCGAGGGACAAGGAGGTTAGGTTTTCACCACAGGTTTGCTCGTCTGATAGCACTTCGCAATGGATTTGAATGAATTTTTTTGTAGTGGTGAGTTGTGGCACAATGAGCAGTCCATTACATTTTGGTGGCGATAAGGATCATGATCCGGATTCAGGAATTTGTTTAAAAGATTCCCATCAGCCCTAACATTCAAGACCACTGAGTATAACACATTCGCAGTGCAACTACCACCGTAGTCTGTGAATGTTCTCATTCATCCAGGTCATATTCATTCTGGCAAAAACTGAATCGAAGGCAACTGGACTTAGATTTGTCTCTGAAGACGTTTCGCCCCTTATCCAAGTGGCTTCATCAGTTCAAACGCTACAGTCTGACTAGTCCCCACTAGTCGTCATATTTCAACATCAAACTCTATGAGTTATTAGAGAATTAGAGTTGAGTTTGACCAAAGCTCACTTGGTGATTGTAGGAAAGATTCACAGCAGTTTAGGTGAGTTTTATTTTCTTTCTGTCCAGTTTGAATGAAGGGTTTTACGATGCTCCGCTACGTACAGCTGATCTCAATATAAACAAAAACACACGTGGATGAAGACGCAAGCTCAACGGAGAGGGGGAAATCGTACTAGGGCACCTTGGTGGAACAGGTCTGGTTATTACAGTTATTACATCTATTTTCAAAATTCATTCCTGTTTTGTTGTCTAAGACCGTCCCAAAATATTAGTAAACATGAACAACTCTCTCCCATATCTAAAACTAGAGTGCTAATACTCAAACTTATGTCATCAAGTATAAAATCTCCACAGTTGAATTAAAAAAGATGTTATAGATGACAATAGCCGGGTTTCCATTCTCATATTATTAAGCACATTTTAAGGTATTGCATTAGAAAAGCTGTATAGATACTGCCAATTTCTATTAAACTCAATAGCAAAATGGATTTTGCTCTCACTTGAGGTGTTTTTGCCTTTGTTGGACAAACGCAAAGATTGGGAACTCCTTTGCCAAATCCCTTCTGATATAGCAAACATTTGAAGCTGTGGACATACCAACACAGATAAAATAAGTTAAGATAAGATGAACCTTTATTAATCCCCGTAGGGAAATTCAGTTTTACACTCTGTTGTTAATTTCACACAGTACATATACCTGCATTTATGGAGAGATGTCAGAGTGAGGGGGCTGCTCCTGACAAGCGCCCAGAGCAGTTGGGGGTTTGGTGCCTTGCTCAGGGGCACCTCGGCAGTGCCCAAGAGGTAAACTGGCATCTCTCCAGCAACCAGTTGGTCTTGGTCCATGGGGGACTTGAACCGGTGACCTCCGCCTCCTAACCCAAGTCCTTACGGACTGAGCTACTGCCCCCCCCAGCATCGGAGAACTAGCGACGATGAAGGCCACTTGATGCGTCGCCTCACGTCGCTTTTGATTTGAGCAACAAGTTGCACCTGAAACATGGCCAATACCACCTGACATGAAAGATCAATTAAAAGTTGCCCAATTTTTCTCCTGTAGATGTTTAGATGGCCAAGCCAAGGTTTACTGGTGGATTACAACCATGTGTTTTTGGGTGTGAACAAGGAAACAAACATTCTTTGTGTCCATAAAATCAGTCCATCAAATCTCCCATTCATCGTCAATGGAGCAGCTCCAGACTTGATACCCTTTGACGTCACCTTTGACGGACCAAGAACTGAGTGTGAACTGGTAGCTGGAGAGGTGCCAGTTTACCTCTTGGGCACTGCCGAGGTGCCCCTGAGCAAGGCACCAAACCCCCAACTGCTCGGGGCGCTTGTCAGGAGCAGCCCCCTCACTCTGACATCTCTCCATTGTTGCATGTTTGTGCATGTGTGTGTTTGGGTCTGCATGTACCGTGTATAAGTTAACAACAGAGTGAAAAAATTGAATTTCCCCTCGTGGGACTAATAAAGGACTATCTTCTTCTTCTTCTTCACAAGTTTGAGACTTACTTCTCTGGTTTCTGGCTTTGAGAGAGAGTAGCTCATGTTCACAAATATTAATTGAACTTTACTGGGTCATGGAAGTAACAGGTGGTGTTCCCTTTAAATCTCACAAATGACTTTAAACACCGTTACACACAAGGCATCATTAATGTGTGAGTGAACACAGTCATAAGCTTATGTGCTCTTTTTATTAGTTGAAATCCTGCAACCAGTAAGATGCTGTGAAATAAAAACATTTGAACTTGGACTAGGGATACCATGAGAACTAGTCCTTTGGTAGCAAGTCGATGCCAAAATCCTAAAATGTGAGTTTTACCGTGTACCGTGATGGGAATAGAGAACAATAATCGTCTGCTTTCTTGGCTTCTCATTCAGTTTGATTGGGAACGGAGACACAGCTGAGAGAAAAAAATATTGCTCAACAGCGTGGCGCTACTAAACCTGAGGGATGCACCCTGTTTTTTCCTCATAATGCGACAATTCGCCACACATCTATTGAAATCAGCAGTAGAGTTAATAACGTTACCTGTTAGCAGCCGGCGGGCAGCACAGTCCGGCTTGGATAAATAGCGGAGCTACGAACATTAACGGAGGTGCCATTGATTTACATTATGAGATGTTCACAGTCTGCTCAGAAAAAAAAGACTGTTGTGCAGAGGTAAATTATGTTCTTATAATGTGTTCAAATGCAATCTCAAAAAATGTAGTTTTTGGGGAGAAACTTGAATAAATCAAGGAGATGTTTTCACATCAGTGGTTTTTAAAAAGGAGTGCGTGTTGAATGACATTTGGGTTTTTTCTTTTTTTTTTTAATGTGCTATTGAATTGGGTATCGAGAATTATGGAAATTCACTGGTATTGGTATCGGCGTCTATATTTCCTGACATCACCAGAAGGGGCACAAAGAAAGTTCAACTCAATGTTCAACCAGGATTTTGTTTTCTTAATTTTTTATGATGTGAATGGATTCTGTTCAAATTTCAGTTCCCCACAATAGAAATCAGTGCTGGTCTCCAAAACCCACCCAGAGAGCAAGAACAATCTCCAGCAGCCAAACCCCAAATCCAATTACTGATTAACAATTGCTGAAAATGCGGCAGCATAAGGTAGCTGACAAGTACTGCTGACTGTTTAAGCATGCTGATGCTGTGTTCGTGTCACATGTTCTGTAAATACAATCTGTCGACGGGCAAAATTGTACACGTCAACTTCCCTGTGGGAATTACAAGTAGGATCTGTGGACATATTTGCAGCTGCTGTTATCACACACCTGGGTAAGTGGTTGTACAAACACGGTTAGAAAGCACAGCTTAGCTGTATATCTACTGCCATTGGCAAGTCATTATAGAAATAATTGCTGTGGTGAATTTGTTTGGTTTAATATTCATAAATGATTGGCGTTCCAATGATTAATGCATGCTTTAACACTAAAGCAAAGCAAACCTGAATTTAACACAAAGGCAGCCAGCAAAGTTAATAAAGAAGTGTATAAACAAAAGGGCTGGATTAACCTGCAAGGGGCCCCGGCGCCTCTCCATTACTACCCTCTGTGCATTATATAAGAGTCAGTAAATACTGGTTCAGAGCTGGTATTAACATGCATCCTGAGTGATCTGATCACAAGTGGACAGCTTTAAGTATGTCTGTTCACACCTGGCATTAGAATGCATCTCTAGTTACCACTTGTGATCAGATCTCACTTCCCTTTTTAACTTAAAAATCAAAGGTTATTGTGCCGGTGGTCCCCAGGGGCCTCCATGCTGCCTTTGCCAGGCAACAGTGGGGAAAAAGAGCTTCAGAGTTGTGAATGAAGCTGGGAGGGCAGGTGTCGGCTCCACGTAAAGCAGGAACAAAAACACAGACGCGTCTGACAATATGATAATAATGCACTTTGCGTATGTAGTTTGATAGTTAGTAGATTCCGTAGCCTATAGATAAGATATGTTTTAATAAGATACAGCTGTACGGACAGAATACAGTCGAGCACAGAGGCCGTTTCCATGCTGCCTGTCAGACAAGCGCTCACGTCTGCCTCTCTATACGTGAGCAGAGACCCTGCAGAGACCCTGCGGATCCCAGCGGGACGTCAGTTGAGTAGGCGGTCCTTCGGTGTGGCCCAGGACCAAACCCCCAGGACCAAGCCCCCAGGAAGAGCGCTGGTCGTTGATCCCAACATGGTCACAGTGGCCAGTGTTTGAGGGGACCTCATTGATATACAGGGACAGAATTAATGATCTTGTAGGCCAACATGAAGACAAGCATAGTCCCTGGTCCTGTCTTAAAAATCCAACCACTATATGCATCACTTGCTGATTTGGCTGCAAATATTAAAGGTGCGTTACTGGGAGCATTTCTATTGCCTCTGCACGGCTCTCAACATGGCGACGAGCTGGCTCTTCCCCAGGAAGAGCGCCGGTCATTGATCCCAACATGGTCGCATCCCAACGCGGTTGTACTGCAACTTCTGTGTCCATCACGTGATGCCATTGGGCCAAAAAAAGACTTTTTCTCATAGACTTACATTGAGAAAGAGACGTCTCATAGCCCTTATCTAAATCATTAGGTCCTAAAAGTTGTAAAACGAACTAATAGCCGAATCCAGAGGTATTTCCCTTCCTTTGTTTGTCTATGGAGACCCAGAACGAGATGACCGCTCAAGCCGTGACGTTGGGACCCGGTGATAAAGTCATGTGACCGAGCGGACGCTACTGCCCATGTCAGACATGTGCCATAGGACCCAGTAAGACCTGGAAGACCCAGAAGATCGGAGGACTTTTCCAGACCCGCGAGTGTACTCATTGACTTTATGCACCACTGAGCAACTTTCATAGGAATGAACGGAGCCCCGCCTCCAACGCTGTTAATACATCCATGGGCTGAACACATTAACATACGCACTGCATAAAGAATATAGCCATATGTGGCCCAGGCCACCTCTGAATGTGGTCTGAGCAATCGGATCTTATCCATGTTGATACCAGGTCTGAACATGACCAATAACTCCTTTGTGGTCATTTGACATCTTTTTAGAAGTATGCACAGTTTTTTTTTTCTTCCCCTCAATAGATGGATATTCCATTTCAATGTTTCTTAGAGGCCTGAAGAGGTAAAATTATCCATAATTTCACAACAAAACACACAAAGGTAATTTTATGTAACGGATAAAATGTTTTAATCAACTGGTGTCCCCTAAGATTTATCTTAACCCCCACATTGAACAAGGGTCTGGGTAAGCAATTAAATGACCGATTAAAGCTAGAATGTTGTGAGAATTAATCAAGTTATTTTACAAGCGGGCTTTGAAATGTATTTGGATCAGTTTCAGGACTCAGTTGGCTCCAGTAAACTGTAGCCACTAAACTTAAAGTACAGTGATTTAAACACAATTAATAAGCATCTAGAAAACACCATGGAATTGAGACCTATAGCTAAAAGTAAGTGGAATCATGCAGTAAACAATACCTGCCCCCGAAGATTTATTTAGGGGCAGAAATACATCTGTGCTCCTTCTGGGTAGGCAGTGTGTCTCATTAAATCTGATTCAAATTCACCAAAGGCCTTTGCTAAAGATAGGCTGATGTAATTTTCAGGGAAGAGAGTCTCAGATCCATTTCAGCGACTGTTCTGAACTGTTTTGGCTGAACCTGAAATTACTAAATAAGTAGGCTCTAACTGAATGATTCAACAAACACACTCCTTTTTGTTTCTGCAGATTAAATTAAATAACACAAACAAGCCAGAGTCGCACAGTAAATGTGACACTACTTTAAAGGTCTGATGTGATTAATTATTTGCATACAAAGCCTTTGTGTCCCCCAGACCTTAATCAATAATTCAGTATGTATGTTATAATCAGATGACACATGTTGGCCACTAGTGGCATGACACGAGGATTGACTGATGAAACAAGTCTGATGTTGGAGTTGGCCTCCCAGCCCTGATCGCCTTGCGGCTTTCATCCTGTCTCTCTGGCCCCCCAGTCAAATGAGCGTGAGCAGGGCCAGCGCCGTCTAGTTTAGAAGCTGACGGCCCAAAAACTTTCTGTTTTTTTAGCTTGTGACAGATGTACAGTCGTGAGTTTGCAGCATTTCTTCCACTGCTCTGTTGAACTTTCAGGCATATGTGCCCACAAATTTAAAGGTGTAAAGCCTGGGTCTGAGGAGCGCGTGGCGGCTGCGTTACCTGTTTTAATTTCGGCGTTGACCTTAACAGTTTAGAGCAGCCACACCGCCTGCGTGACATGCGCGTCTCAGCTGTGTCACTTCTAGAGATTCGAAGTCTCGCCTATTTTTGACGCACAGTTCACGGCAGCAACAGACAATGGAAGTGATCCTCTGACTATATTTACATCATATCAGCAACATTACTACACTTTCGATGTCTGTATCTGTTGAGTAAAGATTTATTTTTAAATCAACACTTCCTGCTTTCATTTCAAAATAAAACCCCTCAAGTGTTTTTTTTTTTTCTGTGGGCAGAACTCCTTCATTTATTAACACAAGGCTTTTATTCTGAAATATGTGCAGGACAGTGTTGTAGAACAAGCAGTGGCTTGCACGGCTCCATGAATGCATACAGTGCGGGATTTCAATTGTGGATTATTACTATTATTTACAAAGTACTACATTTTTCTTTTCCTTTCTCTGGCTAAAATAGATATAAATGACATTTAAAAAAGGTCAAACTCTGCAGAAAAAGCAGCAGAAACGCCGCTGACATGCGGCGGGTGTGAATCATGCAGCCGCCACACGCATCCGCTGTGGTCCAGCTGTTTTCTTAATCAGCTTCTTACTGTAAGTAACGGGATCCTACATGAACACACCATGTGGTTGGAGTTGGAGCAGTTAAGGTTTTCACGTTTCAAATCTCCAATTTCATTTAAATTCTTCGTTTCTTTTCTTATCGGACCGGCACATAATGTCGAGGCCACGCCCCTTTTGTGGGATAGAAAACCAAAGATCCCATAGATGTTAAAGCAATTTCCCCTGATGGATTGTAATTTTGACATGTTTGTATGCATTTATCTCTTGTTAAACCAGTGCTTCTCAAACTATTTCTGTCATTCCCCCCTCTGGAGTAAGAAATACTTTTCACACATCAGCAGTTTTGAATATATTGTTGGTGCAACCAACTACATAGCAACTCGTCGGCATGGCATATTAATTTAAATGATTTAGGAGACATGTTTAAACTTGCTATTTCCACAGCAGGATTGTCTCCCCTTAAAAGGTGATGAGAGGCTCCGGATGACATTTTGCCGGTCTGACATATCGGTCTGAAGTGACTCAGTGTACAAGGCGGTGATGTGTATTCGTGCACCATTCAAGATTTAGCATAATTTGAATCAAAATCAGATGATAGTTGTTGATCAAACCACATCCACACAGTCTAGATGAAGCGGATTAAATTAGTTTTTAAGTGTTAAATGCTTAATAAATGATACCTAAATGATTAATTTGTTAACACCGGTTATTGCTAATTTAGTCATTATTATCTAAAGAATTGTTTGACGTATTGGGAAATACATTTATTCGCTTTCTGGTGGATAATTAGATTAGATTAGAGTTATTTAGATGAATAAAAAATAAGGCTACAGCCAGTAGCATGTTAGCTTAGCACAAAGGGGAAAGAGAGCTAGTCTTGTTCTGTTCGAACGCAACAAAATCTGCCGACAAGCATCTCTATAGCTCAACACCTCATATCTCATTTATTTAATCAGTACAAAAGCTGAAATGTAAAGATGACAATTTGTTTTACATGGGGTTGTGTCCCAAAGTGTTTCTGTGATAGTGACAGTGATAAACCCACTGTGAAAGAGAGTCACATGCACTCATTGTTTCAGCTTTACTTACCTCCACACGGCCAACGTAAAACTAAATATGACGAAGTAGTCGAGCAAGTAAACATAACAGTCCCAGGCCACATATAACAACAAGCTCTCAATTAAAGATAATAACTCCCAAAGCAATTTATCATATTATCTGAAGTGGTCATGGGCCAAGGTTAATTGACACCCACTGCGAGGCTAATTATCAGCACTTGAGACAATGGCTGCCGTCATGACATTGCAAAGACCCCCTCTGGTTTGATAAACAGCCGGAAGAACCAGGAATTGGGTTAAAATCTCGTGAAAGGCTTGGGTTAGGTGATTACGGAGGATATTAGATTTGTCCAACACTGAGATTTACTGACACGCAAACTGCAGGACCTCACTCTTCTCTCTCCTTGTTGAATTGTTGATGTCATTAGATATTGGACGCTGTGATGCTACTTGATAAAACCTTGCACGTCAGTTGGATTCTGGCAGTGTCCGGATCGTGCCACAATCATGGGCTCAAATGTGACATGAAAATCCATCTTATTGGGCTTCAAGTGAAGCTCTTGTGTCCGGCTCGCCAGACGACGAACCAATCGGCGTCCTGTGAGGAGCTGTGTGTGGCCAGACCGGCCGTGTGAAGAGCGTGTGGTGGCTGCGTTACCTGTTTTGTATTTCAGCGTCCATGTTAGAGATGAAAGATGTGGGTTAGAGCAGCCACACCGCCCGCATGAGATACATCTCTCAGCTGCGTCTCTTCTAGAGTTTCGAGTTCTTGCCTATTTTTTGACACAAAATGCGCAGTTCATAGCAGCAGCAGACAGTGAAAGTGATTTCATTGTATGCGTTGAGTACGGTGAGGTTTTCACCTTCACTTAGTTTTAGTTTCATTAGTGATTGTTTGACAGATGGTTCATCTAATCACTTTACCAAGTATTTTTTTGAAAGTACCTGCCCTTTTCCGAACACTTTCAAATGACGGCTTCCCACATGATTCTGTGAAATGAACCCTCTGAATGGAATCCAAAACAATGACTCATTTCCATTATGTCAAACCACCGTGAAAACAAACCGAGACGACCTCCGCCTGCAGCAGCTAAAGATAAAAGACGCTGACCCCAGCAGCCACAGCCCTCCCTCCCCCGAGGCTCACCTGTTTATTCATGAAGACATAGATGACTGGGTTGATGACCGTGCTCGTCTTGGCCAGGACAGAGGGGACGATGCTCGCCACGGGCGTGACCAGGCCCGGCGGCCCGAAGGTGGCCAGCAGGGCCATGATGCCGTACGGCAGCCAGCACAACAGGTAGCAGATCACCATGATCACCACCATGAACAATACACGCTGCTCACGTTTCCTGCTCATCGATGCATTGATCCCGCTCACCTGGAGACAGAGAGGGAAAGACGGCGACGATGAGAAAGAAGCCACATGTGCTCAGACATGAAGGGTTTTGCTGTCATCCATGTTTCTCCTTTGGGAGATAGAAGTATGAAGAGGAGGAGAGGGGTTCAGGAAATAAAGTGTGACAGAGTGGAGCGCAGGTCAGACAGGTTGAAGTGCGAGATTGAAATTGTATTGAGAGGCACAGAGAGCGGGAAACAGACTGAAGAGGAGGCAGCGACACTCATGTCTATTTCTGCAGAAGGTGTGGGGACGGAGGCAATGGAAGAAGCACTTTTTTATCGCGGCTCATTGGCTCTACTAGAAATCTCAAACACAAATATTAAGTGGCGCAAATATAGACAAACATCGTTTTGCTTAACAAAAACACAGTCTTGTTCTCACAAATTAAAAGATAATTCCAGGTTATTACAACTTGGGTGTTATTTTTGTAATTTTGCTTTTTATTTTCAGTTTTTTTGATTACTGCTTCTAAAAGTATTGCATGTTATTTTACTTGCTTGAGGAAGATGTTGTTGCTCACTGCTTTGAAAAAAGTAAAAGAGAAATCATTTGGAGCCTAATTTTATGTTCACATCAAGAGCAAAGCCAATTTCCTCGCTTTACTCGCCTAAGTAGGACCACCGGGATTATTTATGTTGGAACCATGGAAGAAATAGACACTGTTGCTGCCTTGTACATGTTGTAGATAACATCACTATTGTGGTATGAACCCAAAATAAATAGATTATGCTGTGATCTAAATGCCATAAACGGATCAGACATTGTAGCTGGTCCATCAACACTCAACATAACATCATCTAGGCATAAATGCGGCAGCAGCCTTGTTGTAAACTGATCAAAAGTATGCCGAAATAACAACATAACGATGTAGATTAGTGAAAAGTCAGAATTCATGCTTTCTCGGGTCTGTCTGCAAGACAACAAGCAAACAACCTTTAAATTGCTTGTTTTCTGAATGGGGTTCGGATCAGTCTATGCCAGGCTTGGCTAACGTAGCTGCTCCAGCAGCTCTCAATGTAACGTCATCTAGGCATAAATACGAAAGCAGCGATGTTGTAAGCTGATCAAAAGTAGGCCGAAATAGCAACATAATGGTGTAGATCTGTAAAAAGTCTGAATTTATGCTTTCTCAGGTCCCACCTTTTTAAAATCCTTTTTCTTATTTTATTCAGAAAACAGGCATTTTAAAAGTTGTTTGCATGGTGTCTTGAGGACAGATCCAACAAAGCATGAATTCAGACTTTTTAAGAGATTGGCCTTATTATGTAGTTATTTCGCAATAATTTTGATCCATTTATTGCAGTGAAATCACAGGACAATCTGTTTAGTTTGGGTTCATACCGCAGTGGCTGTGTGGCTTGAAAACAGCTGGGGTGATGTTATGAACCCAGACACAACAGTGTTTTGTTTTCCGACACATCTGGGACTTTAGCGGTTATTTCTTCTATGACTGAAAGAAAAGTTGCTGTTACCTATCTTCCCGTCACCTTCACATACAAACTTACAATCTGACAAACACCTTCACCCTCTACAAACTTGAGTAGTCTCCATGTGTGTCTCTGCCTGATGGCCACGTGTTGGCAGCTGTCACTCAACTTTGTCTCCATGGAGATGCACTGACGGGGTGCTGCTCTAAAAAAAAAAGGCTCCTGCTGTGGCAGCTTTTCCTTTTATTTTCCTTTCTTTTTGGTAAAGGAGGTGAAGTGATATTCTTTTTAAATAGCAGATATTCTGTGCCGTTAGTTGCACACATACAAGTAGATTATTCAGGCAGAAAAACACCATGACTCAAACAGAAGGAAGGAAATGCTCTCTTTGTCTCTGCTTAATGAAATCGCCATATTTGAAGAAGTCTCCTCTCTGTGTAGATAGTATTCACTTTAGCCCATGCTACATTCATGGTGTTTACTTATTTATGCATGCCGTGATGCAGTAATATGATTTAAATAATATAATATAAATATGATGTGTTTAGGTGCTCTCCATTTCACATTATACTGACCATGCTGTAAACTCACCTGTGCTGTCACTCACCCTGCGGCATTTGCATGAATATACACGTAATATAGCAGTGAGCTTCCAGCAGAGTGTTTGCATTACTGCCACAATATGACACACAGCAAATGAATGTTTACCATTCCACTAGCCAAGTCATGCCAGGGACTGACAGACTCTTTACATTTAGCTCCTTAACCCTCAGGAAGTTTCCACAACTGGTTTTATAGTGTGTTTATACTAATGTTTTGAGCATTTTATTCAGATTTTGGGACTGTTTGTTCTCTTACATTAGTTTATGTCAGGTGTCATGGTTTGTCATGAGCTAACAGCTTAGTATTTAGGGTTTTTTTTTGGGTCCTTTATTTCAGGGTTCACATTTCTAGCCAACAATTTTCCCATAAAAAAGGGACAGATCAGACTGTTTTGTTCTAACATAATCTAGTTTTGACTTGAGCAGCTTTCTTGAATAAGCAAATGTATGGTGGTTATGACATTTATGCAGGAGAAAAGGATTGTAGGGTGAGGACCAAACCAATAAGGAGCAGGACTGAGATGCTAATGTTAACCTCAACGCTGATATAGTAGCATCCAGGACCTGTTTCCACACAGGAGGGAAATACTACATTTGAAATTCAGCATATGAACATAGTAGCTTCAGCGAGTTTCAGACAGCCCGTGTGGCGGTGGTAAGTCTTGGTTTGTTGGTGGCGTTATAGCTGCAGCAGACAGTGTGTGTTCAGTTTATTGTTGGTGAATATATATATATATATATATATATATATATATATATATATATATATATATATATATATATATATATATATATGTCCCTTTTTCATCTACATAAATGATAATTAGGAATTACTCGTTCATCTCACCCTTCGTTTTCCAGTCGAGGATCCTCAGTATTAATCAAGTTAACCTTCTCCAGATCGCTTTATTTGTGTACAGCTCTTTGAACGGGACCCTTCTCTCATATTTCCATGAACAGTATCCCTATAATCAACAATTCCACAATTATTTGACTCTAAATAACTACAAACTAAGACTATGTGTCGAACATCTCAGGTACACTTTGCTTTCATTTACCGAGGTTCAGTGATGTCGAACGCTCTGCTAGCTCATATTTTAACTTTGGTACCAAAACAGTGTAAGACAGGTTTATTTTTTATCTCCCCATTGTCGTCCTCGTGGATTATCTCTGTAAATTGATTACCAATAATGAGTTTTTATAAATGATATAACAATGAGAATTCTATTTCATCATTTTGTTTCCTTGCATATATGGATGTTTGCTAGTGTAATCTTTACCCTTTTTCCTTCTTTTCTCTCTTTTTACCATCATTTTTAGTATTTTATTCTCTTTTTATAATTGATCAAGGTTTGCACTGGAGTATGCCCTGATCAAGGGAGGGTCTGAGGTTTTCTTTTGCACCTCTCCATCACATTTGTTGTGAATGCAGTATCAACTTTTATCTATTTTGTGTGTAAACAAATAAAATCTACAATCTAAGGCTTATCTGTCATTTTGGCTCAGGGAAATTTCAGTGCTACTGCCAGTTTGGCTCTGTTCCCACCCTGTAGACTTTGTCAGCTCTGCAGAATAGGTGGCTAATAGCTCTGATCTTGGCTCTGATTAAGTAAATGAAGTGGCAGAGATCGCAGACAAATTGAGGAAAGGGAGAGTAAGTGCTGAATGATTGCAATCAAAGGGCCGGGTGGCTGGAGAGAGGAGCTAGCTTACTAATTGACTGCCCTTACAAAAAAAAACAAAAAAAACATTTCATATGCCAAACAGCCATTCCCTAAAGCCGTATATAACTGATATTTATGTGTGGTGTCCAATGTGACGGCACAAATTTGTTGCAGTCTTTTGTCAAAGCGACAAGACTACAAGCTCGGTAATGGACGTCAAAATAACGGGAGGTTTCTGATAATGGACAACATGATGCGTTGCACTAAGCAGGCAGTGAAGTGAGAACAGCAGCGCCTTTCTTTTTAGCTCCACATCACGACGGTTTTAAATAGAGCTGTAGATTTTGGGCCGTGGTCCAACGTGGCTGATGCACACAGAGTGTGGATGGGAAAGAATCTGTCTGGAAGTGTTAGTCAGGAAATGTTTTTTTAAGAGAGAATATCTTCACAGCATGTCACAGACTTAATTAAATATCAGATGGCTAATTTTCCTCCGATGACAGAAGGAGCATTGTCTCCTCTTGAGTCCCTGGCAGGCTGACAGTTATTCAGACAGATCATCTGGCCAGAGTGCTGCCACGTTGACGCGAGTTTGGAACCAAACTGACTGGAAATAGAATAAAGTTGAAGTTGTTGGTACATGAAGTGGCTTTGTGATTTCATCATGTGCGTCTACTATATCCATATTTCCTTGCCTGGCATATGAGTATTTTCATATTGCAAATGTACACTGTATGTATGTGTGTGAGTCCCCACCAGAAAAAATATAATATAATATAATATACTTTAAAGGGCCTGTGTCAATGCTTTCCTGGCATGTGCCAACTTTTAGCGTAATGTCAATAACAGGCAGCGTCTGAAAAGTGACGCCAAAGTGGAAATGTCTTAAACAGCCAGCAGGGGGCGACTCCTCTGGTTGCAAAAAGATGTCAGATCGTACGGAGGTCTATGAGAAAATGGCCCTACTTCTGATTTATTACCTCAGTAAATATTGTAAACATGAGTTTATACATCGCACTGGCACTTATGGGTATTTGCAAAAAGTCAGCATCCCCTTTTTGGGGGGAAAGAAACCCGAAGATCCTATCGATGTCAATGCAGTTTGACGTGTTTGAATTGTGTTTTCGACAGGTTCATCTCTTGTTATACAAACTTTTGTTTTATACACATCCAATAATTGATCTTTCCTGAACCAGACCGTTCACGATACCTTAATAAATCAACGCAGATAGCCATTATGTCCCTTCAGTCTTTCCCTGTCCAACACAGTGGTCGGATATTGCTTATCCAGCTATCTGTCACTGTCACCAGCATCATTTAGTGATTTACCACACAGACAGTGAGTGTTCACATATCGTGTGCGCCTCAGATCTCAGTGTGAAAGCCTCTGGTAACCCGTTACACAACGGCTTTTCATCATTTTCTCTCCTGTGACAGCGAGTTTCTTGCTCCCAAAGGGGAGTGCAGCCTCAGCAATGATGCAGCGCTGGTGGTCTAAAGCCTCTCCATTATATCTTTTTTAGGACATGGCAAGGGAACAAATCTGCGTTTTTGGGTTTATTGTTGCAACCAACTACACAGCAACTCTACGCCAAAGCGTTATTACTGTTATTATTTAAAGAAGTTTGGAGACATGTTTCGGCTTCTTCTCTTTACTCTGTTACCGTCTGTGATGGACACTGGATTGTTTTACCCCCAAAGGCCACATGGTCATGAGCCTTCTCTGATGACGTATCGCCGGTCGGAAGTATGTTTTTTTTTCCCCTTCCCCCCTCCTTCCCCAGGAAAAAAAAAAAAAAAAAAAAAAAAAAAAACCCTTCCCTCCTCCCCCCCCCCCCATTTTATAGTTTTATTATTTTCAATTATTTTTTTCTTTTTTTTTTTTTTTTGGGGGGGGAAGCCGGGGACCCAAGAAAAACCTACCCTTTAAAAAGAAGAAAAATCCAACCCCAAAAAAAAAAACCCCAATTTGATTTTACCCCCCCCCCTCTTTTTTGTGGGGGGAGATTACTAACCACCCCCCCACCTTCCCCCCCTTTATAATTTTTTTTTTTTTAAAAAAAAAAAAAAAAAGAAATATAAAACTGTGAATGAGTGATTTCTGAAAACTGAAGCAATATACTAGTATATGCTGTCTGCTATATACAATATATGGCAGGTACTATAGTGGGGAAGATAGTGAAAATGGCTGGTTCAGGACCTGAATGGCCTGAGGGAAGCAACTCCTCATCCTCTCTGTGTTTTGGCCTTCAGGCAACGGTAGCCTTTCTGACCGCAGCAGAGAAGAGTCTGTTGTTGAGGGGATTGAGGTCTTTTATGATCCTCTCAGCTCTCGCCTTGCACCTCCTCGCGTAAATGCCCTGGAGGGATGAGAGTTTAGATCAGATGGTGCATCCAGCTGAACGGACCACCCTCTGCAGGGCCAGGTAGTCTGCAGCCAAGCTGCTCGCTCTGCTCAGTGTGTAAAGTTTCCATCACTTGTTTTCCCTGCCGGCCCGCATGATGGACATGAAAATAATACCTTCTGTCGGACCTAACGGATCAAATTGTGATGATTTAATGATTCGACTGTTTGTGTTGTAGTGAGTTTACAGCTGTTTGTGCTGTGCCGATTCCCAGTGTGTTATGTGATCAGACAGTGTTATTAGAGTGGGATTATTTCAGATGCTTTTCGGTGTGTTCTGGGACAGGGTTTATGTTTCCATGCTGGCAGCAGCCGTGGCTGGAGACATTATGTTTTATGGTTGTTCATCCATCCATTCATTCCATTCTCATGAACACAGTATCTCAGACCTCACAGAGGGTCTTAACATTTGGCACAAACATCCACTTGGACTCAAGAATGAACTTACATTTCGGCGGTCGAAGGTCAAGGTCAATGTGACCTTACATTCATACCATTCTCATGAACAAAATATCTCAGGAACATCCAGAGGGTCTTAAAATTTGGCACAAATGTCCGCTTGCACAAAGGTCAAGATCACTGTGACCTCACAAACACAGGTTAGGTCATAGCTCATGATTTGGTGAAGGCATACAACTGTGAAATTTTATCATGAACCACACACACAACCTAAATCATCAGAAAACACTGGCAGATGTAAACCGCAGTGGATCGAACATGCTGTGGTGGGGTGGCTATGGCTCATGGGTGGTGTTACCACCAATCAGAAGGTCAACGCTTCGATCTGCAGCTCCTCTAGTCCACGTCTCGAAGTGTCCTTGAACAAGAGACTTTACCTCAAATTTCTCCCAAAGGCTGTGCCATGGCTCTGTAAATGAGTATTTAGTTAAGGTCGGCACCTTGCATGGCACCCGTCAGGATATGAATGTGTGTGAATGGGTCAGAAGCTATTGTTAAAAGTGCTTTGAGTGGTTGGAAGGACGGCGGCAGATCCATTTACGATTTAGAAAGACGATCAAGAAAACAGCACCACTTACGGCAAGGTCTGCTATGCTAAGTGTGATATGCAAGCACAAAAATCCCCTTAAATATCAGATCAAGGGGGCAGTGCAGTGCCGCTAAAAACAATGTCCCCAGCTAACCCCTTTATTTATTATGCACTGCTGCTTTATAAGACTATGTGAGTGTGCCTGCCCGAGCAGGAACGATGTGTTTGACAGTGACAGTGTGTTTTATGTTTCACCTAAACGCTTGGATGTGTGTGTTTTCTGCTACACAGACTTTTTGCTCCTTCGGATTACACTGAATTTGACATTAAGAACCTGCTTTCAATATGTCTGTCATGCCGTGTCTGTGGGAGATGAGACAGTCACTCTTTGGCCTTGTGCTGTCACACTGATATCTACTGTAGGCATTTCTTGTCTGCAGGCAAAGCCATCTATTCTAATCACAGCATGTCACATGCAACAGGATGAATAATGGTGTGTGAAGCGAGGGGGACGGGTAAACTGTGCGCTGTGTCACTTGAGAAATCTGACAGTTACACTTTACTGTAGGCATTTAGTTGTTCATGTCATGCTCAGAAGAGGGACTTACAATAAGTGAATGGCAGAATCGTTTTTTGTGCAAGTCTTTAACAGTTGAGGACTGGACAGATATGAAGTAAGCACTGAGGGAAGCGCATCCATCAGAAGGTATTTAAAGAAAAACATTTATTTTTCTTTGCTGATTGGAGACGTAAGATTATACAGTGCCAAGAGAATGAGTCTTAAAACCCCGATATGAGTTAGCATTTCAGCACTTATGGTTCCCTCGTCTGGAAGTTAGTGCTTTTTTTTTTTTTTTTTTTTTTTTTTAAGGGATTTTTAGTTAGATGTCTAAGAGATTTTAACATTTTCTTTTATGATGTGTACAATCAATAAATAGCCCACTAATGAATTTTATGTCTTTTATCTATCTTTAAAAAGGCATTTGCTATCAAGTGTCTAAATGAGATTACTAAACATCACGCTGACTCGTCCGCCTTTACAGCCTTGATGCATGTACTCACGCTCATGCAACTGTGGTGTAGTTTGTTTATCACATTTGCTTTTAACTTTTGGCAATCGCATTCACGCTTCAAAAATCATAGAAGTCGTGTTCATTTGTGGAGATTATCTTGCTGAACAAAATGTGCAAGTATCATAAGCCACAAAGCTTGTTTTTTGCAATAATTCGAAACCTAATGGAACAATCCCATTGGCTTTTTGTCAAGGGAGCCAGGGTGATGCTAACTTCCTGGTTGGCGCACAAAAATACATCCCTGGGGCTCTTTATGCTACCCCGGAGAGACCAATTTAAGTGGAGCCAAAACAAGTGCTAACCAGTTCGTCTCACGGAGGGGAACGCAGTTGGTTGTGGCAGAATATAGAGCACTGGATGGGCTGCAGGGTTTGGCCTGCAGCTCCATTATTCACAGGCTTGTTCAATGAGGGAATAGTAGAAGGACATGCAAGAATTGGAGGAAATGTTTGATGAGTTTCAGTGTAAAAGAATATTTCAGCAGCCTGTCTGCAGTTGGTGTTACAGTGGTCAAGACGGGGGATGATTAAAGTTTGAGCAAAGAGCTGAGGCCTGGGTGAGGAAAGCTCGGATTTGATGGATTTTTTTTTGGCAGTGAGAACCCCCATACTTGGTTTTTGGCTTCATTGTGGACTTTGTATGACAGTTTCTTGTCTAGAATCAAGTCGGGGCCCCTGCAAGCGTCAAGCAGTTATGATGGAAAGGTCTACTGGAGGGGGAAAGCGCTGCCGAGTCCTAAAATCCATCATATCTATTTTTCAGCATTGTTAGTTTTAAAGGAGAATTGTTCAGAAATAGAGTTGATTTCTGGCTTTGCTGGTCCGGTGAACAAGCTTAAACCAGATTTTATTTGAACCAACATTATGACATGTTCTGGCAAATTATTAAGTAGCCGACAACCGCTGAATCCGACATGTATTGTACTAGTATTAAGCAGTATGACAATGTGATTAACAGTGTACAATTTACTGCCAAACCGAGGCCGGTGTCATGAAGGAGATCAGATTTCTGTAGAGGTTTGCGTTGATGGGGCAAGTTACCAGTTATTGTCAGTTATCATCAAGGCAGTTATCATACATGTCCACAGGAGTGTTTTTTTGTTTTGTTTTTTATGGCAAGAGATCGTCTTGCTTCCAGGGATTGGACAGTTGAATGGCTGCCACTAGACACCTGATTGGACACACGCGTTCCCTCATGGGTTGCTGCTCCCAGCTTTCAAACCGAAACCAAAATGGCAACTTGTTTGGAAACTTTCTTCTCTTATATCATGAAAAGAGTTCACCAAAATGTTTATTTATGATCGACAAAGGTCAGATTAAAAGTATTTGTGAGTTTCCAGAGGCAGCGACTCGCATCGGACTACCCTGATGTGCATAAAGTAGCCTAGACCTCAGCGTTATGCAAATGAGGAGCGGCCAACACGACACCCCGTGTCTTGAATCACACCACCATGCTACCAGAATGCATTGCACGGCTGCTTACATAGGCAGTGAATGGGAAGCGTGGAAAGGACTGAAGCTGTGGACACGTTGGTTAGTCGTTAGTCTGAAAGAAAACTGAAACTGCGACAGAGTTGTGCAGGAATGAGTCCAAAAACCCGTAAATGAGCACTTCAGGTTCTGTTTTTTTGGTTTCTAAACCAGATGCCTGTCTGTGATTAATACAAGCTTAATGTTTTGTTTTATGAGATAAAATATGTCAAATACCCTATGCTTGAATTTTGAAGCCTTTATGTGTCTTTAAGAAGGCGGTTGCTAAAGAGTGGCTAAATGAGACTACAAAACGTCATCACACCGACTGTTCCTGCTGCACTTCCGTGCTGTATATACTTGTGTTCAAGCTTTTTACTTTTGGTGATTGATTCTCACTTCAAAAACCATAAAGTGGTGATTATCTGCCTGAACAAAACAAAGTAACATGAACATTTCTTTGCCACAGATCTTATTTTCTGCAGTAATCCAAACTCTAATGGAAAAATCCCCTTGGCTTTTTGTCAATTGAGCCAGGGTGATGTTAACTTCCTGGTTGGCCTATGAAAATATGTCATCCCTGGAGCACTCTGCATGGCAACACATTGGATTTTGACGAGGTTGCTGAAAAACAGACAAGGCTCACTGCAACTTAACACTTCAACTCTGCCATTTCAACTACAACTTAATCTTCTTTCAGCATATCAACAATTTCAGCAGCAAACACATTGCACACATATTTTTTTTTCCGAATTAGAATACATCAAAATACTGTGGAAAGTTGGATTTAAAAGTTTTGGAACAAAATCCTGTTTTACGCCGCATTAATTCCACAATGTATATTTCAGTCACGATAATCCTGTTATGGTTAAAAAATGAATTTTTCAGGTTTTAGCACCAGATAATCCTGATTTGGAGGCAGTCGGCAAAAGGGAAAACAGCAGCTCATATAAAAGCATGCATGAACAACAGATTATGGGCTTGGATGTAATGAGCAGTGTGGACCTTCAGGCTCAGTTTGCATTTGTGTTCCTGTGGTCGTCCTTTGAGGCTGTATGACGCCGGTGGGACCAGCTGCTTTTTATGGTATTGTTTTTTCTGGTTGCTTGTCCATCTCAGATGGGAAGAACTGATTAGAATTTGGTGGTCAATGGTCAAGGTCACTGTGACCTCCTGAAACACGTTTTAAGCCATAGCTCGAGAATTAATATGCTAATTATGATGATTTCACACAAACATCTAACAGGATAAAATCATGAAGTGATGACATTTTGGACAGACACGGATGTAAACTGCAACCTGACTGGTTGGCTGAGCCGTACAGCAGCGAGATGGTAATTGTAGTTCAGTGTAATCATAGTCTCATCAGCTTAATGGGATAGTTTGGTTGTGTTGAAGTGGGGTTGTGTGATGTACTTATCCACAGTCAAGCCTGGGCCTGTGTGAGGAGCGCATGGCGGCTGTCTCTCTTCTCGAGGTTCGAGGTCTCGCCTATTTTTGACGCTAGCCAAAAATACAGCAGGAACAGGTAGTGGAAGCAATCGTTTGACTGTATTTCGGCATCATATCAGCGTCATCAATGTCTAGATAAGCAGACATTGATGAGGCTGGGCACCAAGCAGTCTGCCCAAGCCAGCCTGGGCACCAGTGGACATTTCAGCATGACAGCGACCCAAAACAAGGAAATAGTTAGCGGACAAAAACAGGAACTTTTTGCAGTGGTCCAGCCAGAGTCCTGACTTGAATCCAATGGAGAATCTGTGGAGGGAGCTAAAGATCAGGGTGATGACAAGGAGACCCTCCAAACCTGAAAGAGTTGGAACTTATTGCTAAAGATAAATGGGCAAAAATACACGCAAACATGCAAAAAGCTGGTCAGCAATGATAGGAAGCGTTTGATTGCTGTAATAGCCAATAAAGGGGGCAGCAGTAGCTCAGTCTGTAGGGAGTTGGCTTGGGAACCGGAGGGTCACCGGTTCAAGTCCCGACATGGACCAAAAACTGAGTGTGAACTGGTAGCTGGAGAGGTGCCAGTTCACCTCTTGGGCACTGCCGAGGTGCCCCTGAGCAAGGCACCAAACCCCCAACTGCTCGGGGCGCTTGTCTGGAGCAGCCCCCTCACTCTGACACCTCTCCATTACTGCATGTGTGTGTGTGTTTGTGTGCATGTACCATGTATAAGTTAAACAGAGTGTAAATTGAACTTCCCCACTGTGGACGAATAAAGGTAGATCTTCTTCTTCTTCTTCTAAAGGCTTTTCTATTGATTATTGAGAAGGGTATGGATAATTTTGGACATGCCACTTTTTGTTCAAATGTAAATAAAAGCTGAGAAATATTTTTTTTCCACAATGATGCCTCTTGTACATTGTCTTATTATCTTCTGGGAGACTCCTGTGGCATTTCCAATCAAGACAAAAACTTGCTGGTTGAATAAAAGTAACTTCAAGTCAAAATTTCTCCTGGGGTATGATTAATTTCGGGCTTGACTGTGGAAAAAAGACCCACCTAAAAGAATCAATCGTTTAACTGTACACTAAATTTAGAGTATTTTATCTGCTTTATCTTGCAGTCTGACAGCCCTCTCCGATGGGGAACTGAAAGTAAAACTCATCTGCGCTCTGTTCAAAGTAGTGTAGATTAGCAGTATAGATGCAGTATGTTTCAATTTCAGTCCAGCTCCCTGTCAGAAAATATAATACACTGACTATGGGTAAGTAGTTCATACAACCCCACTTGAAAACACCTGACTATCCCTTTAATATTGGTGATAGAGCTGCAAAATGACAAATAGTCTACGATTTGAGATTGCAATTGTATTATATTATGCTACTATGAATGCCTTTTAATAATCTGAAGCCCTACTCTGATAACCTCGGTTGAGTTGTTATCTTCAGCTTTCTTAGCTGAGGTCCAGCAGTGTGGAGGATAAGTCACCTCCAGCATGTTACAAACACATAAAACTGGTCTGCAGGTGGATGGAGGCGACAGGCTGACAGCGGTGCTCAAGCAAGGCAGAAATAAATCAAAATACCACTCTTCTAAAACCGCTCTGACGAGAACTGTAGTCACCACATACCAAACTTTGTTTCTACACAAAGTTTTTGCTTTATCAGCTCTCCTCTCTGCCAGTTTCATCTGTCCAAATCCAGATGTTCCTGTAAAAAAGTCTCTTTTCTCTCTCTCACTTTATCAACATATTGGCAGTATTTCTCGCTATTCCTACCTGTCGTCTTTTCTCATTCACTCATATCTATAATTGTATCATAAAAAAAGCAGACTGAAGCAAAACAATGATAACATTCAAGTCAAAAGGGCTTCTTATTCAGTGAGTTACACACAGATAACAGGAAAAAAAAAACATGTTTGTTTATGACTGTCAGTGACCGAGAATTACACACCACATGCCCCACACACACCCATATTAGCGCACCCCAAGTGTTCTTAATCAATCCACATAATCGGTTAATTTGGAGTCGTCAGGCTGGCTAACCGGATTACACGAGGGTACTTGGCGGTTGCCAGACCGGCTGCTGAAAATTCCCTCACGCCCTGGGAGGCTGGAGGCAGTCAGTACCTCCTGCGCCTCACCCGGCTGCTGCCTGCCCTCCTTCCCGCCCACAGCAGCACCAGGCACTGGCTATTAGACTGTGAGATTGGTGGTGGCAGCGGCGCCGGCGATGCGACAGAAACCAGGCGTTCTGAGCGAGACAGGGGAAGATATATCGGACAGTTTGCGAGGTAAAAAGAGGAAAGAGTGGTGCAGAATAGAGAAACGAGAGAGGAGGCATTTAAGAAAGAGAATAAAGTTTGCTCTTTCCTGCTTTTGTCTTTCTATCAGTCCAGTTTTTGTGGGACTTTGCCCAATGATGTAATCAGCAGGTGAGATTTCCAGCATGGCAGATGCAGATACGATCCACCGGTCAGTTAGACAGACATTCTCTCTCAAAGTAAAGGCGATAATAACTATAAGGATGTGCATTCCAGGCAAAAATACTATACTCAAACTGAACGTGGTGCACATGTTTACTACTACTAGGTTACTACTAGCAGCACCTGCAACGGTTAATACAAAGCAAATACACAGTATATGTTTTAAGACGGGGGCCAAAAGTTGCATTAACTATTCAATTTTTTTATAACTTAACGACTGTTAGAATAATTAAAAATCATAACTCGTCCCTAATTAACTAGGGCTGGGATGAGTCATCTATCTCCTGATTTAGGGGTGGGCAATTATATGGGGGTCACGTGAAAAACACAGATTGTTGCCGGGGGCCACATGAATACGATCAGAGGTAACCTCTATTTTGTCACTACAGAAAACATACTGGGCACTTATTATTCAGCATTAATTATACTGAAAATCAGATTATTAAGAAAATGACATTATATACAGAAGTCTTTGAACCGTACAGGACTGATTGTTTAGGATAGTAATGTGTCCATTAACAAAACTTAACTTTTAGCTTAACATTAACATTTTACATTTAACTTCTCTGATCTTCTATGGTCTGTCCTGATTCAATACTATCACAATACTTGGGTGCCGATTCAATATGTATTGTGATTTTTAGGTATTGTAATTCAATGTTACAATTTATTGTGATTTTCGTTAACTTTTTAAACACAAGACAATGGGAAAATTTTCTAGGGACTTTTATAAGGAAAACATCTAAATTAATACATTAAGACTGTTTGATTTTCAGCATGGGTGTAGTCAGAGATGTCAAATATATCAGTCATTGTTGGCAGCTATTTATTACATTTTTTTTCAGCAACCCCAAAATCAAACAACAAAGATATATCCGATATTTCCGGACAATAATTGTCATTGTTTTGTGGTGTTAATTGATTTAAAATTATAAATATATACAGACATTTACATAAAGCAGCGTATTTACCAACTCCTATGTTGATACAAGTATTAAATACTTGACAAATCTCCCTTTTTGAGCATATTTATTTGAGATTAATTGTGATTAATCATGGACAATCATGCCATGAGAGCCACAAGTCACACACTTCCTTAAAAGACAAGGTTGTTATTTAAGTGCGCTCTATAAGCAAGCCTCCGACAGTCTTCTTTAAGCGCACCTACCTTTAGACAAACGGAGACCCAATCCAAACCATTTCAGTTAACGAGACCTCTACTACGCCCGGAGAATCTTTTTGCGAGAATGCAGTCAGCGTTCATGAAACGCTGTCCCACCTCAACAAGGAGAGAAAGATTACAAGCAGCTCTCCAAGTGCCTCTGCTGTAAATTCTGACTCCGTTATTGCCCTCAAATCTTTCACAATAACTTTTTTTTTTCATTTTTGAGGCTGTAAGTCAGCCGCATCTAACTTTGCGAGCCAAAAACTTATCTTGTCACTGTTGAGTGTGACTTAAGTTATGTGAAGAGGAAGAGAATAGGAGATATATGATGTGTTGTAGGCGACTCTCTTTTAAAAGTTGATTTAATGAGGTGGAAACGTCTAATGCCACAGCTTCCTCATAAAAATGTATTCCTTATAACTGACTTCTTTATCTGATCATTTATTAAACACAAGCATATCGTCACTATCAGACACCCTCCAGCTTCTGGCTTCTGAAAGCCAGGGCTTTGCGAGACCTACAGTACAGGGATTACAAATGTAATAAAAGTGGCTTGTTTTGTTTCAAACATCCCCTGTAATTGCTGAATATTCACAAGTTTGAAAAGCAAAAACCTTGTTGGTGTTCATTTGGAAGATTCCTCTGCCGTTGGCGGGGCTGTGACAGCTGAAACTTGCACCGCCATATCAAAGCTAAGTCAGGATCCTGGCAGCAGAACATGAACGCCTCAGAAAGCTACATCTTCACCAATCTGATCACACGTTTCACCCATCCATCATCTCTGCCACAGGGGGGGGGTGCAGTCACCGAGACCAGACGTTCAACTAATGCCGAGAGTCACATTAAAACATGTCGGCAATTGTACGAGTGACATGTCTTCTCTGAAATTACTTACTTGAAGCGGTTGAGAGGGAGGGGGGAGTGTATAGTTCTTGAAGCCAATCAGCTATACACAACTCCAGTCTTATACTTTGGGGCTCACACACACAAATGCTATACAGCAGTGATTCCCCACTTGGGATCTGTAGCACTCTGTCAGAGGGTCCGGGAAATAATTAGCTATAAATGATAAAATTGTGTTGTACATATCTACAGATGGGAACCGTTTGCACTAATAAAACAAGCGTATTGCGTCGCGTTAGCTTTGAGCCACTAGAAACTGTGATGTGATTGTGGCACCAATCTGTCACGAATCCGTCACTTCACTCAGGTCGCAGCCAACCCTTCCTACTGCTGCGTAGCGTAACTTATTAGCCAGCTAGCTAGCATGGAGAAACGATCGAGTCAGTCCACATCGCCAAGTGACGTTAAGCCCAAACCAGCTAGAAAATATCACGACAGTCATATCAGGTTTGGTTTTATTGAAAACAGTGATGGGAGACCAAAATGCGTCATGTGTATTCAGTTGCTAGTGAACAAAGCCATGAATCCGGCCAAGTTAAAAAGACATCTGATGACAAAGCACCCAGAATATCAGGGCAAAACTAGAGATGCACCGATAGATCAGCCCCATTGTCACTGATATCCGATCCAGCTATTTGAATCAGTATCAGCCCGATATCTGATCTGCTATCGGTGTTGGGCAAAACAAAGTCATATCAACATGATTCAAATTGGAAATGTGTTTCAGTTTGTCACTATCAAACATGTCTGAAGTATTTAGGTTGAAAAGTTTTAGAATAAAGAAAGTTCAAATGGCATTGAAGCAAACAAATGGTAGTAAACATACTTGTGGTCAGTGTTATGAATATGATTGGGTCCTTGGAAAATGTTCTCCCCTGTTAGGGGTTTGGGTCTGTGGCCCCCAAAAGTGTGAGAACCCCTTGTGTATCCTTTCTTGAGAACTTTCCTATATCAAAATAGACACCCAGATATAAAAACATAAACATAAGGCAGTCGACTCAAACATTTACATTTTAACACACACTGTGGCGCCCAGACAAATAGACAGTATACACATCGCCCTGCAGGGAAAAGACACCGGTACAGCACTTTCGACTTGTGCCTCAGCATTCCACCTCCTGAGTCCGCCTGGGTGTTCTGCCGCCGCAGTTGTTGGCCGCTAAACATGATTGATCACAGGATTTGTCTCTGCAGCGTTAGTCCTGCACACCACCAGCCTCCCGTGGCCTGCCAAACACTGCCTGCCTGTCGCCCATCAAAGGGCCTCTCTCAGCAAGAATCCTCAACGCTCCACTGAGTCGCTTTGCAAACACTCGCCGTCCTCCACCTCCCCAACCTTTCCATATCCCCTTGTTCCTCGCCCCCTCACCGCCACATTGAGGTGTCTGCAAGGTTGTGCAGAGAAGGAGCATGATTGTAACTTTTATTGAATGAGGGAGGGAGTCAAGTAAATCTGCCGAGCACCAGGGAATAAGCATTACCGGCTGCTTTCTACAGACAAACAACTTGTAAAGGAGGGAATCAGGAATCAAATTGAGGGTGAGGCTCTGCTGGGGGAATTCAGGAGTGGATGTAGTGAATGCAAGGTTGGTGCAGTCGGGTGTATGTGTGTTTGCCGAGATGGAGCACCGGGACATTCATTTTCATTTGGAATAACAACACTCTGAGCTCCTAAGGGAGGGAGGAGCAATGCAGAGGCGATGGAGAATTGACTTGCTGAACTGTAGACCTGGTAACGTCTGAAGAAACTGCCTCCCGGAGTTCTGAAGGGACTAGAGATTCACGAGGGGGGGGAGAAAATCAGGCGGCCAATGTTCTCATCCGATGTCAGAAGTCTTTATAGAGGTCACCAAATACAGAGAGACAAAATGAATTATATCCGCCGGCTGTGAGCAAAGTGTCAAAGATGAGTTCATAGCAGCCCTTACATACGCCTGCTTTCGGCAAACAGAAGTGACATATTTGACATCAAGAACGCCTCACATCTAGACTTTAAAATATTCACTATGAATCTCTGAATTGAAGAAAAGAACTCCACCAGAATGTATAAGGTGGAAATCAATGGGGAAAATGTCACTTCACTGAACTAAATTGTGCCTTTCAAGACCTTGGCTTCCTGCCTCAATCACACACACTGATACAAGTAGGCTGACAGACATATGAACCCCCACAAAGATGAATTTAAAAGCATGTATTTGGTCATGGTCACACTCATTCACTCAGAGCTTCATGTTTAATTGAGCCAACTATAGAAATTGGTCAGCAGTTGGCGCCTTAAATGGAGCCGAGCCTCAACTTGAATGTTCACATCTGTGATATAGCAGCGGTGTGACGTGTAAATGGGAAAAACTGGCATCAGTGAGGAATAAATAAGGTAGGGTTTCTGTAAAGTTCAAGGTTTTTCCTGACACTGCAGGGGCTCTTTGTAATTTGGCCCATCTATATTCACACACATGCAGCCAAAGACACAGTACAGAGAAATATGGCAGTAACTTGCAAACAGAGGCGACTTTATGACCTCAGTGAGCTTTCAAGGAATCCAGTTCAATAATAATTTCCTGAAAATGTAATAATGCCTGAAAATATGAACTTTTTCCACTTAAACCTGATAGAAAATATAATAAAACCCAATAATGTAATAACTTACGTGACCAATAGAGCGCTACAAGAAGGAGTCCCATATCCTGGACATGAGTTAGTATTTTAGCACTTCCAGTTCCCTCATCTGGAAGTCAGTGGGTTTTTAGTTAGACTCCTAAAATAAGGTCTATTGTTAACACAAGCCTAAGAGATTTGATCTATGACATAAAATACGTCAGTAAATGTCCCACTCCCAATTTTGAAGCTTTTAAATGTCTTAGAAAAGGCAGTTGCTAACAAGCAGCTAAACGTCATCAAGCCGAGTCGTCCGCCTTTACAGCCTCGTGGTGTATAGTAGCGCTCGTGAGTTTATAGCCTAACTTTAGCTTTTTACTTCTGGCGATTGCATTCACACATCAAAAATAATTTAAAAAAATGTTTTTTTGTGCAGATTATCTTGCTGAACAAAATGTGTAAGTATCATACACGTTTGTTTGCCACACAATTTGTTTTCTGCATCAATCTAAAACTCAATGGAAAAATCCTGTTGGCTTTTCGTCGAGGGAACCAGGGCGATACTAACGTCCGGATTGGCCTAAAATACATGTAATCCTGGGCGCAATTTATTATGTAGTAACATTTTTACAGATCATGTAATACATTTCAGGTGGGGCTTTTTTTTTTAAATCTAATGATGTAGTATTTGACAGGTAATGTAATTACGTGTTTCTCGGAAACAAAGTTTGTAAGTATACAAAATATATAAGCCTACTGAAAACATTTGGCACTGATTTCATGTTTGGAAATGTAAACTTTATGGAGAATTTCAAATTTAAAACAGATGGCAAGTGGTACATTGTTATCACTTTTAACCAGGAGACCCCTGTTTTAGACCGTCATTGACCAGTGTTTTGTTTTGTAAGTTACGTTAGTGACGATTAATGACGTGTTTTCTGTAGTCGTGTTACGTTGCTTCTCTACGTGATTTACTTACATATTTTAAACCCAACCATGATGTTTTCCCTTAATCTCACTAAGGGGTTTCCTTGCCTAAGAAACGTACAAATTGCATGTGAAAATGCGTTCTCACACGAAATGTCCATGTAATGTGTTTTTTTACACATTTGCTCCCTTAGACCGGATTGCAGTCAAGAGGGATTCTTACTGAGTGAAGTGTCTCTTTGCATCGCCTGGTCATATGAAATTTCTGCATGCAAAAAAGGTTTTCAAATGAAATTTGAGATGAAGAACAAAGTAGACCTTAATCATCGTCATAGAAGTGTTAGCTTCTTCTTCTTTGGGGGCGGCAGTAGCTCAGTCTGTAGGGAGTTGGCTTGGGAACCGGAGGGTCACCGGTTCAAGTCCCGACATGGACCAAAAAACTGAGTGTGAACTGGTAGCTGGAGAGGTGCCAGTTTACCTCTTGGGCACTGCCGAGGTGCCCCTGAGCAAGGCACCAAAGCCCCAACTGCTCGGGGCGCTTGTCTGGAGCAGCCCCCTCACTCTGACATCTCTCCATTACTGCATGTGTGTGTGTGTTTGTGTGCATGTACCATGGATAAGTTAAGTTCCCCACTGTGGGACTAATAAAGGTAGATCTTCTTCTTCTTCTTCTTCTCTGTTACGGTACAGCCAGACCGCCCATGTGAAGAGCGCGTGGCGGCTGCGTTACCTCTTGTTTTACGTTGTTATTCATGTTAACATGTTACAACAGCCATATCGCCGTTTCACTTCTAGAGGTTCGAGGTCTCGCCTATTTTTGAAGCAAGCCCTGCACGTTTCATAGCAGCAGCAGACAGTGAAAGTGATCGTTTGACTGTATCTTGACATCATACCAGCAACATAACGACAGTTTCAAAGTCTAGACATCTATGAATATAGATGTATAATATGTCACAGACAGTGAAGGTGATCTTCTGACTGTATATTGACAACGTATCAGTAATATTACTATACTTTCAATGTCTAGATATTTGTAGAAAATGTCACGGACATGAAGAAAGTAAAGATCTGTTTTTAAATCAAGACTTTCAAGACTAAATCAAAACCCCTCATGTTTTTTTTTTTTTTTTTTTTTTAACAGAACTCCTTCATTTGTTAACACAAGGCTTTTATTCTGAAATATGTGCAGCACAGTGCTGTAGAACATGCAGGCTGACTTGCAGGACTCCATGAATGAATATAGTACGGGATTTTAATTGTGGATTATTACTATTATTTACAAATTACCACATGTTTCTTGAACTTTCTCTGCCTAAAATAAATATAAATGACATTTATCATGACATGAAATGGTGATTATGAAAGTCAAACTTTGAGATGAAGAAGAACGTTGACCTTAATGATCGCCATAGAAGTATTAGCTCTGTTAGCACTGTCAGCACCATTAGCTGCAAACCACTGGCTCAGCCATCAGCATGTTGAGGGCCATTGACAGGCAGTAGATATGCTCTCAATTTAGCACCTTTGAGTGTGGTTACAAAACACAGCAGGATATTGAAGAAACATTGCAGGGATTTAGCGTTGCACCATTATTATTTCGGGGAGGTCACAAGGGACAAAATGGTCGAAGCAGCGAGGGCCGAGATATCCTAATATCCTCATCTGTGGTGTGGGTTAAGCTCTGAAAACACATGGACACCTACAATTCCCATAATGTAACTCAGCAGCGTCTTTGTTAGACCCTGATGACATTAGTTATTCCTATTATCTTATATTCTGTTTTCTCAGACTTTAAAATGCTCCCTTCTGAACACAGAGGACATTATAGAAAATGTCAACATTATTTACTTTGGTACTCTCATGACCTTCAGTTGTAAGATTGGTGTAGTATCTCTTTAACCTTCCTGTACAGCGCAGCTCTTACAGACTTCCATTTACCATATGCTGTAACATGTTACTCCCACACCCATGTGTATTCAAGCACGTACACCCAAAGATGCAAAGAGCGAGGCTGTTTATGCCTTTGTGTTTCATCATTTGGCGGCAGGGGGCTAACACCTCATCAGTCAGTGCGCCCTGGATCTGCCAGCACACACACCTTACCTGGAGGATTACCCTCCGTAGGGTTTTAAACACATTCAGTATGAATGTTATCGATGGTCCCAGTATGGCTCCAGTTTAACACTCCAACAGAAAATTCATTATCCACATGAATATTTAATCTGATGTAGGGGTGGAAAAGGCAATTAGCCAAGGTGCAATCCTACAGATGTGAAGATTTACACTTTCCTCAGCCTCAGTGTTACAAAGGATTTTCAGTCTTCCAGTGACGTATTTTAATTTACTGCCCTCTCTACAGTGAAACTGATGCAGAACTGTATCACGCCAACCCCTGCTCCTGTAAAACTCGTTTATCATCTATCATTTGGTACAACTCGCATAGAGTGAAAAATGTGGACAGTCTTTTTGCAAAGTTGAATTATTTATAGAGGTGCTGTAAGGTAGACATTCGCATCGCAACAAGGGGCAGCATTCACACAGTATCTTCCCACACTAAGAGTCCTCTTAAATAGTGCTGAGAGATATTGAGAGTTTCCTCTTAAGCCGTGTTCACAAGGCTCTCGAGAGCAACTTTTACTAATCAGACTGAGAGAGTTAGTCCGGGTAGATGCTGCTGCAATGAATGACTTCATGTATCATGAATGAATGAATGAATGAATTTACAGCGATCAGTGGAAAGGTGACCTGGCTGTGTCAGGGAATGTGAAATGAAATATTCATCAGTACACCGGAGTGTTTCATCTTTGGATTTTTTTTTTAAATGCTGAAACAAGGCGTGCGCTACACAAAGTACATCTTAGTGACTTAGGAGTCATCTGAACTCCCTTTAACATCTTTCAGACTAAAGGCCTTCACAAGAATGTGAAATAGTCAACTATTAATATTATATGTCTCTGGTTTTTACTGTGAAAGGTGAGAACAGAAGGAGAGGATCTGGTCTGCGCTGCCTTTGTAAAGACTGAACTGAGTAATAAAGTTTACTGTCTTGTATGGCTGCTCGATTTTGTACATTTAAAAGTTATTTGCGTCAATCTGACTTTTCCAAGCCGACCTAAAGCCGGTCAGGGTGCACCACCTTGGAGGGAATATGCCCAGCTAAGGGCCAGCCAGCCCTGGGTGGAGGTCCCACCAGGGGATCCTCCCACACCGAGCAGCCAGCTGTTGTTGCCTGTTGGGCTTCAGTTTGCAATGTTATGATCTGAGCATGTTTTTTATGCTAAATGCAGTACCTAGAGTTTCTGGATAACATCTGTCATTGTTTTGTGTTGTTAATTGATTTCCATTAATAAATATATACACACAATTGCGTAAAGCAGCATATTTGTCCAGTCCCATGTTGATAAGAGTATTAAATACTTGACAAGGGACATTTTGAACAGATTAAAAAAAATGTGATTAATTTGTGATTAATCACGATTAACTGTGGACAATCACGAGATTAATCGCAAATAGATATTTGAATTAATTGACAGCCCTAGTTTTATGTCAATTATCTTGTTTTCATAATCGTTTGAAGCCGAAATTGAAATTTGATTAATTGCACAGCCCTACCATCTTGGTTCAGACTACGGAGCTGCACAACACGACTGGCTGATGCCTTTATTCGCGGTGCAAAAGCTCAGAAAAGCGAGTGCTTTATTTGCATTCTGTGTGAAAGTACTCATGACAAAAGCAACAGTTCGGAAAAAATACTGATGTGTTAATTAATCGCACAAAAAAAAAAAAGGTTGGTGGCAGGTGTGTAACGTTCTTTCGAAGCTAGTATTGGGACTAAAATGCTTTGTGAAATCCTCTTCGGCTAGAGATGTGATGATGAGGAAAATGTACAACCGGTTAATAAGCTTGTGAAAATACCGGTGTTCCTCTGTCATCTCTCGGTGTGTCAACTGTCGTACAGTGTGTGTGAAATATGACACCTGCTGCTCTGAGCTGAGACTCCATGTTGAGCAGATGCATTCATGGTCACTTTGTAGCATCTGTCGTCTGACTATCTATTGTTATCATGCTGCTGATACACCAAAACCAACCGAATGACTTTTATTGCTGTAAAAAAGCAAAGCGGCTGCGGGGGCGTTGGGCATGTAATGTAATCGGAGTGTTCGACCACCATGTAACACTGACCCATGCGACAAGCCTTAAAGTTGCAGCTGGCGCGCCTTTTATTTAGTTTCTCCTAAATAGGGTACCGTATTTTTCGCACTATAAGGGGCACTTAACATCACCCAACTGTTTAACTCAGAGACTGATGATGAAGGATTTGATGGATTTGTGGAAGAGGAATGAACTGAAAAGTGAGTGTATTGTTTTGTATTTCATGTGTTACAACTGAAAAATGTTTGACTTATCTGACCGTTTTGTTTCGCTTAATGCGCCTTATAATCCGCTTCGCCTTATAGTGCGAAAAATAGGGTAGTTAGGAGCTACTGTAAGCTTTAGGCTGTTTTGTCAATACGGCGCTAGATGTTTCAGCAATAAATCTGCTAACATAGCTGCCAAGTACAATCTAGCTAAACTTTGAATACAACTTTGCAAATATATATGTTGGACAAGGAGGAGCAATAAGTAAGTAAAATATATTTATACAAAATCTTTATACTGTTATCACACCAAGGAAGAAAATTTGTTTTCAAGGAACTATGTAAGTGGAGGGCAAATTACAGAGCTTCCAAGTACAAACTTTTTGATTTCAAAAAACATAAATATTATTAGTTGGGAATGGGAATCTCCAGCACAAGTCAACACATCCATAAGCATACAGTATGTATTAGGGAGGGCCGGGGGAACAAGTGAACACATGAAAATAGGTCAGGAGGAACCCATTCAAAGTGGTTATATATGTGTGGCCACTGCCCCATTTCCAATACTGAATCCTCAGGAGGTGTGTTAGATTTATATCCTTTGGAGAAACAGACGGGGAAGAGCCGAGGCAAACACACACTGTTATGAAAGCATGCAGCCGTCCTCAATAAACCTGCGTATGACAGTAAAAGAAAGAAGAATGGCTGCTATAATTTCAAGGAATGCAACACTATTCATCAATGCTTCGCTGGATGACTCAATGTGAATGTATTGCGTGTCGATGGAGCGGTGAAATGCTGCTGCATCCTCCGGACAGATGGCCGCAGAGGCTGGCAGTGCCAGATGAGAGGCTGTCTCACATTCAGATACCCCAATTAGGCCACTGCTTATTGGGTCAGGACAGGCGGGAAGCCCAGGATGTGAGCACAGAGAGAAACAATGGCCACCATACATCACAGCCGTCCCCTTTTTTGTAAAGAGGAAAAAAATTTCAGGCTTCTATTGGCAACTATTAGTTTCTGCAGATGATGTTTTCCTGTTTGTTTTTTTTAATTTTTTACCATCTATATTGAATGAATTCCTCGAGTCGGTGGTCGTGCTCTGCATGCCAGTGTCTGTACCATTTAGGGTCAACCAAAGCCAGCTCCTTCAGGATCCACAACACTTGATCTTATAAAGGCTGTGTGTTTTCAGAAAGACCAACAAAGTGGTTAGCCCTTGGCTCGGCTCAGGAGCTACACAAGCAAATGGCATATCATGTTTTGATTTAATCAGATCACATCATGTCATTTTGTATTAAGACAGCCTTAAGCTGTGTCCCAATTCAGGGCTTCCTTCTTCGAAGTCCACATGTCAGGATTGAATCAGTTTTAATGGGTTGGAAAGGCTCCTCTATCTCAAAGGTCCTTCCAAATGTAGTTTGCCTGCAGAACAATCCCGTCCCTGTCACCAGACAATAATGTTATGCGATTCCTCTGAAAACCATCCACCATCCCAATCAACTTTACTGTCTTTCAGAGGCTGTAGCAGGTTCGGTTTTAGAGCCAGAGTGTAATTCCAGATATCATATGAAATTAAAAAAACGTATGGAAACCATCTCTGTCATGCTAGCTTGTCAAGACAAGTTACGTTAAATTTTGGCAAGGAAAAGTGGCATGGCTGTTTTCATAGGGATCACTTGACCTCTGGGTTCTGTGGCTACCCACAAGTCTCTCCTTTACAGACGGTCAAGGGACCCCTTTGAAATGGCCATGACAGTTTTTCCTCGCCATAATTTAGCGCAAGTTCGGAGCGTTATTCAACCTCCTTCACGACAAGCTAGTATGACGTGGTTGGGTGGTACCAGTGGATTCCTTCCTCTTCACTCTAGCTTTAAAACAGAGCCTGCTACGATGTAAAAATCACAAGTTGCTTTAATGCATTAAAGAAATTATTGGCGTTAAAACAAATTTGACAGGCCTACATTTTACCCAAGAACACTGGGCTGACACTGTAGTACTGTAGGACACTTTTTTCCATAAGCTAAAACTCTCTCTAGCTCTGTTTAGATGTATGATCCAGACACACTTCGCATTGATTCTATGACATCCAGCTATGTTGCGAGTATTTTTTGCCCTACAGTTTACAGTTTGTCAGTAACTTTGATGTCTGCACTTTGACTCCTTCTTGGCATGCCAACATGAAAGCATATGTGAAAAACTGGGGTTGATATTTTCAGATCTTTCTGTCCCAGTTTGCTCTGGAAGCAGATGCAATGGGAATTAGATGATGCACATTTACTGTACAGTAAAGTACATTTTGATGACAGCCATCTAAACTCCTAACAGAGGGCTATGTCTGAAATATCAATAATTAACACTGCAGTGATGAATAATTTAATGATGTTTTCCCGTGGATGTGGTTTGAGTTACTGGGTCAATAATGCACCCAGGAACGTCTTTGTCTCTGTCAAAATAATATGGACTTTTGAGATTGGGTCAATAACTTAACTCTTTCTCTCTGATAAAACTTTCACCGTGTAGACAAGTTACAGACTGAGCTTACAGTTTATCTGAGCTCATGTAAGTAAATTTATGTTAATATAACAAAGGTTACGATATTGTAACCTTGTTCAAAAAGCACCGGCGGAGCCCTCTACTGGAATCTATGAGTAATACTCTCCTCCAATCATGAGCATGCATTTGCCAGCCAACCGGGAAGTACCTACCCAAATACATGCGGACGTCACCGTATGTAAGGTGTCCCACCGCTGTCTTCCATCCTACGCCCTCTCCAGCGAGGGACGTAGGTTGACGGGTTCCCCCTTGGTAGACGGCTCCCTCTGTGCTTATAGTACAAGGGTTACAGTTTCGTAAACTTCGTTCTAACTTGCACAGGAATGAATGGATGCACACGAATGCACGCCCTGCCACGACATAACAATGACCCAACCACACTGATCCAGACTGGCTAAGGATAAGACACCCAGCCAACCTGGGTAGAGCCACAGCCTAACCCTGCCGGGGTCAACAAGACAAGCTGTAGCCCAGATTGCGGCAGTGAGATGTCAGTGGTGGGCTTCTGACAGATGAGATACTGTTATCATCACCATCTGCAGACAGAGCCGGTGTCTCAGGATGATCGAAATGATTCCACAGCAGCTGGCATCGAATCTTGGGCAGCGCTTAACAGGCCGAAAGCTGCTCTCTGCGTGGTCTGTGCCGAGGCACTCGAAGAAGACAATGTGAAGATCCGCCAAAGAGGCTGGGACGTGACGGACTTTGACGAAGCGATGACTTCAGCCGTGGAGATGAGGAGTCAGTGGGCAGATCGCTGTTTGCCAAAGAGAAAAGGGATGGCCCATATTCGGGTAGATACGTCCTGAGTGGCTGGCTACGCGAATGCATGGTCATGATTGAAGCCTTACATTTGTCCTGTACAATAATATCATCCATAGGAAACATGGGTGAAAACCATGTTGAATTATACATAACCTTTTTAAACCCTGGCAACAGTTTCATTATGCAGTGTTCTCAAATATTACCACCATGATTGATAATCTTGCTGCTGTTTCAGAAGAAGGTCAATGAGGGACGTTCACTTGGGACTGGAGATAAAGAAGGCTCATTGCTTCTACACTTTAATACCACCCACCTCAAATAACCCTCTATTTCACTATCTAGACGAAATGGTTCTAGGGATGGCATTAAATGAGCACATCTCAATTATGATTTAAACTAGCGATACATCCTCCTGCCGGCTTTAAAAGGGGTCTTGTAACTCTGAAGGCATTTCATAGTATAGCCTATCTACGCTTCCTCGCTGAAAGCATATGCTTTTCAGCGAAAATTACTCGAGTGCAACACACTTTGTTGACATGATGAATAATGAAAAAGAGCCAGATGAAATAGTTAATCACGATAATCACATTTTTTATCTTTTCAAAATTTACCTTAAAGGAAGATTTGTCAAGTATTTAATGCTCTTATCAGCATGGGAGTTGGGCAAATGCTGTATGCTTGCTTTATAATGTATAAACCAATATACAGTATATATTATTGGAAATCAATTAACAACACAACTGACAAATATTGTCCAGAAACCCTCACGTGCTTAGCATAAAAAATATGCTCAAATCTCTCAGTGTACAACTTGACTATGACTTGCCCCAAACTGCATGTGATTATCATAAAGTGGGTATGTCTGTAAAGGGGAGACTGGTGGGTACCCAGAGAACCCATTTACATTCACCTGTCTTGAGGTCAGAGGTCAAGGGACCCCTTTGAAAATGGGGCATGCCAGTTTTTCCTCCCCAAAATTTAAGTTTGGAGCATTATTTAGCCTCCACGACAAACTCGTATGACATGGTTGATACGAATGGATTCATTAGGTTTTCTAGTTTCATACGATGCCATACCTTCACTTAAAACTGAGCCCGCTACAACCTAAAAACCGCAAGTTGCGTTAATGCCTTAAAGAAGATAGTGGTGTCAAAACTAATTTTTGTTAACATGTGAACTTTCACAGCTGTAAATATAACACATGATGTTTAGAAAACAGGTTAATGACATAATTATATACTTATAGGCTGGACATGATTAATAGGTAAATGTTCAGGCGGCTTGCTAGAGATCTCCTGAGCATCCTAAGATAAAAATGGACTCTGACTCTAGTGGCTTTGGGGTTTGGTCAGAGTGGCCTGAACTCAATGATTTCTGTGTAAGAGCTGAAATAACTGTATACTGTATTGAGGCCTGACAGGACCTGTTATTGTCTGGGGACAAGGCAGCTGAGCCTTTTATTCGTATGAGGGCTATTAGGAATTAACACCTGACAGAGGCTCCTCTTGGTTTTATTGCCACATAACCAGTGATCACACTGGACAGCTTTAAACATATACAAGTTTAAAACTGAACTGCAGCTGCTGATGAGAACATTATCAATTTTATAGCTCAAACCAGATGAGACCCGCCTCCCACTGGACTAAACCTTTCTCTCAGGTTTCCTAATGGATGTTGGAGGTTGGCTGCACTTTTGACCATAATTAGGAAGACGTGCACCTCAGTGACGTTATCAATTAAAGAATCAGCAGGGTCTCGTTGATGGTGTTCCACAGCGTGGGTGTAAGTGCGGGCTGCGTGTGCTCTCGTTATATCCACAGACTGGTAGTGACGGGTTAGCAGATGTGAAGGATCCCAAAGCTGATGTACTTGAAATGTGCCGCTGTGTACCTGCAGTTATTGGCAGTTGCAGCATCTGAGTAGATGCGACTGCTCCCTTCATGAGGACTAAATAGAAAACATAATAGCGTCTCTTATCTTGGATTTATGTTCTGCTTATTTTGAAAGTGTAAATTCTAGCTTCAAGATGGCAGAGCAAGCTGCAGACAAGAGCGAGCTTCAATGCAAGTTGCTAAAACACAGTGTTTTGTAACGGCTATATTTATAAAAAAAAAATATGAATGTAGTTTTATATATTTATTGATCTGTAAGTCACATAAGTGATAACTGGAAACTTAACACCACCCCTGGGGCGGCTGCAGCGTGGTGGGTAGAGTGATTGTCCTTCAGTTACAAGGTTGGTGGTTCGATCCACGGTTGCTAGTGTCCTTCAGTAAGACCCTAAGTTGCTCCCTGGGCGCTTTACAGCAGCTCACTGCTCCTAAACGCAGAGGTCAGATTTCAGTTTGCACTTGTATGTGACAAATCTAATGGTTTAAGTTTAACAAGAAGGCAAAGTATCTGAAAATGTTTGGTGAATAACATATGATGTTATGCGACACGTTTTAATTCTGATGCACTCATTTTAAAAATGCAAGTATTAGTCAAAGTACTGGTACCAAGCACCACAAGATGGAGTAAAACTAATGGCTACTGGATACTAGAGCTGTGTATTGACAAGAATCTGGTTATGCAGTACGTATCGTGATACAGGTGTGCATTCAATAAGCAAGGTGATATATTGTGATTTATTTTGATTTAATTTTTGGAAAACTGTCATAAACACAGAAATACACAATTTTTACAGAAGGCAAAAACAACACATTTATAGTAAATAAAAAAACTGCATGATTTTTGCCCCAAACTGCATGTGATTATCATAAAGTGAACATGTCTGTAAAGGGGACACTCATGGGTACCCATAGAGCCCATTTTCATTCATATATCTTGAGGTCAGAGGTCAAGTGATCCCTGTTAAAATGACCATGCCAGTTTTTCTTCACCAAAATGTAGCAAAACGTTGGAGCGTCATTTAACTTTTTGCGCAAAGCCAGCATGACGTGGTGGCGTAGCTTTAACAATGCGGCTGCTACAAAAATCGATATAGTGTTTTGAAGACAACATAATATTGCGATACTCGTGTGTATCGATATTTTCCTACACCCCTACTGGATGCCTGCAGGAGTTTTTAGTCATGCTTTCAGCGTAGCTCTGGGAATGGCATGTTGGTCAGGATTGCCAAAATTTCATTCAGACATACACCGTCTAAGGAGGAATTATATTAACTTTATGACTATAATTTTGTTGTCTTGACTTTCATCTAGTGCCACCATCAGTTCAAAATGCAAATTTTGTCCAATAATTTGATCAAATACCTGAAGTAAGGACATTCCCTTCAGCCACAGCTGTACTTTGTGTTCAGTGCTAATTAACGAGTGTCAGCGTGCTTTTTGTTTCAGGCAGGAACAAAAATTACAACAAATAAATACTTAAAGTATCACAAGTGCAGCAACAAACATGATCACCAGCTTCCCACCAATGTGCCTTGCCCACTGCGTTAGATAGACTGCAATAGAGGTATCGCTTCTCTTAGGAAACGAGAGAAAACTTTTTTTTTTTTTATTGAGCATATACTCACATCATTCAATACAAAACCTTCTTTGTTTTGCTTGTTTTATATGCGCAAGTAACAAGTTGCTTTCAGATGTCAACATCCTGTTCATTGTTATACAAAGAAGGGAACATTTTGGCTTTGCTTTCTGGAGAGGTGATGAGGGGTGGAGATGGGACGGGAGTGATAATGGCAACTGAGACAACCAGGGCGAAAAAGATGGTTGATGATGGCAAAGTGAACGGAAAAGTATATGCTAAGAGGGCACATAGGGAGCTGGGAGATGGAGAAAGAGAAAGAAGGCTTAGAAAAGAGTGAACAGGCAAATGAGAAAGCCAGAAGTGAAGCAGTCACTGCAGACAATGAAATGAACCATTGTGTGTCTGTGTGTGTGTGTGTGTGTGTGTGTGTGTGTGTGTGTGTGTGTGTGTGTGTGTGCAGATTCAGAATAATAAGCCACTGATATGGACAATCAGGATGTGAATGTGTGGCGATGCGAGTGAGAATGAAGAACACGCACAGCCGAGATTAGCATAATAGTCCAAAGACTTGTCAAAAGAGAGAAACTGAGTTGGAGATGGATGCTCAGCGGGCAGTGGGAATACGGATAAGAAGAAAAAAAAAACAAGTAAAAAAAAAATCAAGGACTCTGCAAGACTATGAGCAAAGACAAGGCACTTGTAAAACAAAGAGAACAAGAGCTTCATCCTAGAGCCAATCTGACTGGGAACTAATTTGTGTTTAAGGCGTGCAGCCTCCTCTGCAGCGCGGCAGCGTGCCCTCCAGCAGCTCGCCACTCCCCCACCGAGCTCGGATCGAGCTGAAGCGCTGGCAGTTTTCATTCAAAGGGCTGCTAAGAAGTGTTTTCACAGCTGTGTCGCCTTCTTGTTTCTGCCTCGTGTGTGTGTGTGGTGAGTTTTTAGTCACATATTTTTAGTGGTGAGGAACATCGGAGGGGAATAAAGACATAAACACAGACAATAATTTGTAGCAGCAGCACATTTGGATATGAGCAGCAGATATTTTATGACCAGAGACACAGAGCTGGACTTATTGGACTTCTGATACCGGTTCTGGAGTTTTGACAAGAAATGCATCCCTCCTGACTCTAAAAACAATTCAAATGAAAGTCTGAGAAGGAAGCATCGCTCTTTGGTTGAACTTATCTTAGCTCGTAGACAGTTTCTGTCTGAAATTAACTTTTTGACTCACCAGGCAAAGGAACAGGTAGATATGTTAATTTTTAGTCAGCCAAAATGATAAATTGCCTTTTTGTGTCACATAAGATAAGATAAGATATTCCTTTATTAGTCTCACAGTGGAGAAATTCACAAATACGTTTTAGTACATTTCATTGCGATAATGAGGTATTATGTTGAATATGAACTTAAAGAGCTAAATAAGAGTCATTGATGTGTCAGACATTGATGTGAATTGATGTGACTGATGTTTGAAGTAGCGTCACCTGCTGAGGCGGCACATCTATAATAAGTCATGGACTGCTAAGTTTTTTTTTTTTTTTTTACAGAGGTTGGCGGTAAAGTTGTGTGCTTAGTTTGCAGCAAACAGGTGGCTGTATTCAAAGAATACAACTTTGAATAGAACACAACTTTGAATACAACTTTGAATACAGTTGTATTCAAATACAACTGGGGGGGCGGCAGTAGCTCAGTCTGTAGGGAGTTGGCTTGGGAACCGGAGGGTCACCGGTTCAAGTCCCGACGTGGACCAAGAACTGAGTGTGAACTGGTAGCTGGAGAGGTGCCAGTTTACCTCTTGGGCACTGCCGAGGTGCCCCTGAGCAAGGCACCAAACCCCCAACTGCTCGGGGCGCTTGTCAGGAGCAGCCCCCTCACTCTGACATCTCTCCATTATTGCATGTATGTGTGTTTCAGGTCTGCATGTACCATGTATGAGTTTAACAGAGTGTAAATTGAATTTCCCCATTGTGGGACTAATAAAGGTAGATCTTCTTAAACCGTCACTTTGAGACAAAACATGCAGAAAAATCCAGAAACCTGTCTGGAGATGAGGAGAGGACAGCCGAGGGGCTGCTAACTAAGATACGCAAAGCTGCATGCAATGAAAGAAAAAAGAGTTAATGTTAAGCTTTATCAATGGAAACATTACTTCACAAAACAGTAGATCCTGTATGTTCAAAGACTTTTGCATATAATGTCATTTTCTAAATGATATGCTATGATTTTCAGTATAATAAATACTAATAATAAGCGTATGTTTTCTATGGTGATAAAATTGAGGTTACCTCTGAGAGTATTTGTTTGGCCCCTACACATCTGGCTCATGCCCCCCCATAAAAATAATTACCCACCCCTGCTATCCTCTAGAGAGGCTATCCTCTCGTGCTTGTTGACTCCAGGGAGGTGAAGAAAAGTTTGATTGTAAAGTTACCCAGCAAAGTTGCGTGGAGGCACGAGTGTAATTTCTTCATCCAAACTGCACCACCTAGTTTGCATTGAAATCCCCCTCTGGTACACTCCCTGCCTATTTTTGTAAAATATGATGTAGTGGTTCACTGAAATACAAAATAGGCAAAAGCAGAAAAAAAAATGTGCTCATGGCCAATGAGATTACCTCATGAGCAGCGCAAGGTCAGTGCATTAGATGTGGGCCAGCTCAGAATTAGGACCCTGGCAGTCACGGTCTGTTTCTCTCCCCCTCCTTCACATCCTTTCATCTCTCTGCCTCCTTCACTTCCTCTTGATATCTTCATCTCCCTCCCTCCCTCCAGCCTACAGCATGTTGGAGATATATGGTAGCACTTGAGAGTATCGCTGGGTATCCACAGGGACATGAGTCACATAATAAATTAATAATAAGGGTAAAGATGTTGAGACAAGGGAGCTGCTGGTCATCTAACCAAACACTCACTGATGTGTGTGTGTGTGTGTGTGTGTGTGTGTGTGTGTGTGTGTGTGTGTGTGTGTGTGTGTTCATTTTGCCCTCATTTTTTGCTTTCAATTTATGCAAATAATTTCAAGTGATAGATATAGTTTATCCATGTCATTCTGTCACAGCAGTAATCCACAGGACGCTGCTTTCTGTTATTATTTGAATGACGTCTTTGTTGCTAAGGCTAACTGAACAGAGGGGTCTTTAGGTCAGGAAATATAAAGGCTCCGATGATTATGATTCATCCGAACCCGCTTAATCAAAGCCAAGTGTCCTCACTCCAACCACTTACTTATATCTGCCTCTGTCCTCTGGTAATGACGCAATTGTATTAACCAAATTCAAATGATCTAATTTTGATGTTTATTATCTCGATTTTATCCGGAACTATCATGTGAGAAGCCAAATTATTTAAAAGCATTATTTAAATAGTTATTTAAGTCACACCCACATATAGCCTAGATTTGTATAATGCACCTTTGTGCTGAATAACTGCCACTTCTCTAGGGCCCCGTGATGTATTAATGCTGCAGTTAGAGACGTGACGTTCAGTTATCGTAGTTTGTGTTGTACCCGTTTGTGTCACTTAAAACAATGGTGTTGCACCTGAAAAGGCTCCTGTAAAATCATGCTACATCAGGACAGATTCTAGGATCAGACCTTTAGGGGGGTGAATGAGAATGTGACGCACATACTAAGTAGGGGATCTGGGAGTCATCTTCATGTATTTTGGTGACCTTTTTTGCACCAATTTCCACCTTTTCTGCATCAAATTATGATGGAAATTCAGGGGCCAGGTGACAGTTCAATCCACTGGATCCACAAGAGTCTTAGCTTTCCAGTCGAATGCCATTTATGCAATTCCAGTCCCCCAGTATGCAGATACATTCACATACACCGGCAAAAATAACACATTCACCTGTATAATGCATGCAAAATAACTGCATGTTTTTTGCCCCAAACTGAATGTGATTATCATAAAGTTGGCATGTCTGTTCACATATCTTGAGGTCAGAGGTCAGCTGTGGAGTGTTTTTAGCTCCCTTCCTGACAAGCTAACATGGCATGGTTTACACCAATGAATTGTTCAGGTTTTCATGTGATGCCAACATTTTGAGCTTTCAACACTGAGCCCACTACAGCTTCTTAAAGACTATAATTGTGCCTGGGATTGCCGGTGATCCTGTGGGTCTCAGAGGGTTTGATAATTGTTTTTTTTAAGAGGTGCTGAGTTGAAACTTAGTTGTGCTTGAGCCTCCTTAAAAAGTGTCTGAAATCGCCACTGCACTAAATCCTCTTATGTCGTGTATGTTGTACTTACCTCTCGGGGATAATCAATCAGTGTGGAGCAAGTGTACTCGCACAGCCATCGGTAAGCCTTTGAGGAATGAGTAATAATGCAGTATGTGGAGACGTGTCTTCACACTCAACAATTGCGCAGCACAGCGACTTTGGCGAAGACGATTATAGTCGCTGTTAAAATGCGTAAAAATGTCTGCTGTTCCAGATTTATATTCCAGCATTATATCATCATATTATACATAACAGATGGTGATTCTGGTGGTGTGTAATTGGGTTGTCTGCCAGTAACTGAAGTCACAAAAAAAAAAAAAAAAAAAACAGTACATCCTGCTACTGCCCTGGTAAAGCAAAATGGCACAATGACCTGGTCCTGATGCTGAGAGCTTTAAAAGGGAGGGAAGGGAAGATGTGTAATTTATTCCTCCTAATCCCAACTCAGGCCATTACCTCCTATATCACCACATGCCGTCTCTTATACCAAAACGTATATGTCCTGCAGTTTGGAACAGAGTACTGGACACAAAGCATTCAGTGTTTAGCCAGTTTTACACATCCTGACCTGGCAGCCGGAGATAACGCAGCTATTGTTTAATTGATTAATTGTTAATTGCTAATTCACCATGTGACATGTAGTCTTAATGTGTAATTCTTATTGTGTTTATAGGTCAATGGTGGTGAGTCAAACTAGGGTCTCAGGCCGATACCGACACTGGATCCGGTCTCAGGCCGATAATGACACTGGATCGGGTCTCAGGCCGATACTGACACTGGATCGGGTCTCAGGCCGATACCGACACTGGATCGGGTCTCAGGCCGATAATGACACTGGATCGGGTCTCAGGCCGATACCGACATTGGATCGGGTCTCAGGCAGATACTGACACTGGATCGGGTACTGGGCTGATACTGACTCTAATAGCTGGATTGGGTATAGTGGCAATGAGGCCCATATATTCAGTTCAGTTCTCTATTTATACACTATACATATTATATACTGGAATTCAAATTGCTGTTTAAGATTTAAGATACACTTAATTATAATTCCTGTTAATAATAAACTATCCGGTGATACATATATCTATGTATTTATTGTTACATTTAGTTTTACAAAGGTAGAAAAAGCAATGTTCAAGTCAACCTTGATGTTGCCTTACACATAAAAGGCTGATCTCAGTCACTTCCACACAGTGAGGCAATATGAGCACAGATTATTATCAGATTGGTAGGAAACATTTTAACACTCATGCAAAATGCTTTACTGTCATGGAGTCAGTACTTATGTGATCACCAGTTCATTTGATCCTACGCACAAGGCCAAAGGCAAAACCAGTAATCCGAAGGAGGACTCTGACGCATACGTCTGTTTTAAGATGTTCCCGACAGATATGCCTGTGAAAGGACAAAACTCACATCTTTCACAGTTCCTGTCTGCTGCACTGATAAAGCCCTCAATTTCCCATCACAGAGAAATAAAAAGAGATGACACCACTGACTGACACTTACAAGCGTTCACAAGCAGAAATGAGCTTTGCCTATATGGCTGTCTCTGCCTGGCTGTTTCTTTTACTAAAATCAGGGCCGTACTGAATGTCTTTTTACATTCAATGCTTCTGTGTTGGTATTTGATTGAGGCTACGAACGTCTGTCCCCGTATTTTAAGACGTCATCACTGTCGTAGCGGTTAGCCTATGTAAATGTAATGTATGCTGCTGTTAGATTACTGCTAGACCGCCCCGTTAATACAGGTGAGAGCCTCCCTTTGTGTGAGCAGCTAGCAGGAGAGTGAACTGATTTTTGACCGCAGTGAAAATGTTGTGTTTGTAAGGCTAAACGCCAACAAATGTGGATTGAAACAAAATATTTTGTTGGATAACATGATTACATTTATATTTTTTTCCCCAATACATTTTGACTTTGGGACTTAACAGGTCTGGACTTATTAGAAATATTTGAACTGCACGAGTCAGAAGCAGTTTAATACTATTTGTGTAGCCTAACCTTTATCCGCAACTGTTCAAAAATACGGGTTTTAAACCACTGACTGTATATAAAGATGGACTGCATGACAAGTGAACATCTGGATTGCCCCCTTGTGGCTGGCTGCATTATAGGCTAGATAGATCGATAGACAGATCGATAGACAGATTGATGAATTTATTAATCCGCAGGGGGAAAGTTAAATGGTCATAGCAGCCAAAATGACACAAAAACAATGGACAACAACAACAATGGTACATTGAACACTACAATAGTACATGACAGACGACAACAGGACATGACTCACAGCCAGATGACTCAACATCGACATGAGCATAGTTCTATAAAGTGTATATATATAAGTGAGAACAACTTATAGCTGTAGCTAAGGTGCAGATGAAGATATACAGTGCTGATAAAAGCGATAACTGTGATATATAATGGAGTAAATAAATGATATATACTAAAAACAATCTAGTAATGTAATAAATGATATATACATAAATACTAAGATTGATTGGCTTGGGCAGGTGTGTAGGCGGGACATAGATATAGTTCCAGTTCCCAGATCACTACTGCGCCGACTCCAGATTATATCAAAATCTCAAGATGGCAGCTCACGTATATTGGCTTCACTTTCGTACAGCGGGAGGAAGTGGAGATGTTGTCCGCCTATATATTCAGTCTATAGTGTCAATGTTATGAACTATTTGGTCCAGCCCTAACTAGAAACCCACCAGCCAGCATTCGATAGAGAGGATGATGGCGAGTTTAAGCAGGTTAGAAGGTAGCAAGGTAAAGCATTAAACTAATCTAATACATAATGTAGAAAGCCATAAAAGAGCCTACCCACTCTATGTCTTCTCTCTCCTCTGATAGTTGGTTGTATAGCGAATTCACATCAGCTTGGACCAAACCCAATCTTGGTTCAGTCTTCCGTGTGGTTCGCTCCATTGAGCAGCACATTATGAGGCAGGCGGGTTCAGCTCTTTTAGCTTTTAGTGGACAAGTTGCTCATCTACTTTTACGCGTCCCAGCTGGTGTTGCATAAACAGTGTGACAGGAGAACTATAGCCTTTGCTTTACTTAGCATTGTCAGTCGGTGAGGAACAGCCCTGAAGAGCGCGGCGAGCCATTGAAACGAGGAGAGATAAAGAACGCACGTGTAATCCTGCACAAAGAAGGGATAAAGGACGAGAAAGGGGGACAACGAAGCTGACGCCAACATATAATAGATGTATAAGAGAGAGTTTGGAAGTAAGAGAAAGAGGGGTAGGTAAACGGCTAATAACGACAAAGAGAGATAACTAAAGGCTGTTACTTTCTCTTGCCTTCTTCTTAATCTATACAAAGAGCAGTGTGTGTTTTCTGATGATGAAACACAGCAAATAGATAGTGTGCAAGGGGACAAAAGCAATAGAACAAAGTGAAATCTGGTGCATAATTATTATATAATAATTATAATAATTAAGAAAGAAGACGACAATCACGCAAGACCTCGTCAAAGACGGGAGGATCATTGTTTACCTGAGAATACATGACGCTCACAACGTCTGAGTGAGTTGTAATCCTGGAAAAACTGCTCTGGGACCTGTTCTCGCAAACGGAGTGTGAGGTTTCCCTGGAGAGAGAGAGTACTGTCTTCCACACTGTCTCCTCTCATATCCTTCCAGTCAGTAAGTGTGGGACAGTGTATGAGAAACCAAACATCGGTTACCTCATGCCACAGTTCACAGCCAAGGGGAGGAAGAGCCAGATCCTTCAAAAAAATCCTGCGTATGATCTGTTGTCCTCACCTCACAGCGGACATCCACCGCTGAATATTTAATGAACATAATCTGGGACTGTGTTTGTTCTGCCTCTCAGAATCGGAGGAATCACGCTGAAAGTGAACCTCGTATTATTAACAGACTAACTTTGTTAAGCTTCCTACATTTTTTTTTTCTAAGGGTGGGAATCTCCAGAGGCCCCACGATTCAATATTACCACGATATTCAAGTCACAATATCACCTTATTGGGATTCTAAACATTTTGCGATATGCTGAGTATTGCAATAATATATACTGTGATTTATTACCTTTTTTTTCAACTGTAAATTATGCAGTTTGTCAACATCTATTTTATCTAATAAGATACAGTTTTCACTCTGATCATCTGAGTTCTCATTCATATCTTGAGGTCTGAGGTCAAAGGACTTCTTTGAAAATGGCCGTGCGATTTTGCATTGTTATGTCAACTTTGTTTATTTAGCGTTATTCTCAACCAGCTAACACAACATCTTCACTCTAGCTTTAAGACTGAGTCGCTACAACCTCGGAAAGCTGGCAGGCTTACGGATTGTTAAGAGGTTAATAGTTTATATAAAAATTGATTATATTGATTTGAAATATTCCGGCATGGTCACACATGCACGTGAATACGAAGATGCTAATTTGCTTCGCCACCAGAAGCAAAAGTTTTTTTTTATCCGCTTTGCTCATGTAGAATGGAAGTCAACGGAGTGTGACGCTTATATGCAACCGTGCCTTTTAGCAGTGGTAAAATCCTAATAGCAGAAAATAACATATATATTACGAAATATACGAAGGCTTACCGTGTATTAGGGCTGTTAAAACTGGCCCAAAATGACATTTCGAAATATCTATTTTTGTCCATAACATTTTGTCCTAACTGGCAAAATGCGACGCAGCACTGTGCAATTTTGAGCTGAACTTTTGTCGGACGTCCTGTTTCTATTTATTCATTACTAAACCCTAAATAAGGTGACAGCTGGCTGGAGGGAAATCGCTTGAAAGTTTCCTACTTACTATATTATCTCTATGTCATTTCCAGTAAATATCACAGTATTATAAACATGCTTTCTGTTTTAAAAGTACAAACACTGGAAGATAGCGAGCGCTACTGTCCCATCTTTTAAAGGTGCAGTGTGTAGGATTTTGTGGCGGTATGTGGTTTGTTTACATGATGTAACATGCTGTTAGGACACGGTGTCGCTCTCTCTATTTATGCTTTATTTTTGGGACGTTACCCAGTTTTGGGGAAAATACACCATAACAAATTTCTTGAAGATCGTGTTGCCATTGGTAATTTAACAAATTAATTAATTAAATTAGAATTAATTAATTTGAATTAATTAGAAAAGAATTAACCCAGGATTTGCATGAATGCCGCTTGATATCTCCATAATTTGATGCTGAGTTGTGGTCAACTGACTGAATCTGTGCATTATCTGATGAGGAATACAAGCGACCAAAGTTTGATAATAAACTACGGAAACTTTTGCTCATAACAGACTCAAAGCATCACTGTTTAAAAGCTATATCTCCCCTGTCGCTGTGAAGTTGTTGGGACGTTGAGACCAGTGTATTTAACACATCAATCCAGTCATTTAGATAAATGTGTGAACCCAATGGCGTGTGCGATGTGACCCATCAAACTATAGCTCCACTGACAAAGACCAGAACTCACAGACTTGCGGTGTCGGAGCTGATGGTAATTTTAGTGCGATAAAACCAGAGTTCATGATTCATAACTGTAATTAGCTCTGCTATAAAACAGCCATTTGAAGGCAGCTGCTGTCTTTGAATCACTGGTTCACAGCTTTGGGAGAAAAGTAGTTTGAACTTGAAAATTTTAAACTGCCAGAGATCAGCAGAATAACAGGGTGGGCAAAGCACTATAGGTTTGTAGATTTAGTTGCTCCACAGCAAGTGTTTATGTGCGTCTATTCAGCTCTGGAAATGATGTTTCATCTGTGAGCTGTAGTTCACTTACACAACAGCAGAGCTCTGTTTTGAGAAAAGCTGAGGAATTCAGTAATCAAACACATAAAATATTGTGATTTACTAAATTGCCCGTATGAAGGTGTGAATTTGAGCGTGAATGGTTGTCTGGCTCTATGTGCCCTGCAATGGACTGGCGACCTGTCCAGGGTCAACCCCGCCTATGTTTTTGCAGAGACCTGTATGATAAACTTCTAATGGACGAGTACTGGTGTCTTTTTCTTATTACGAAGTGGGAACAGGGATTTAAATCCATAGCACTGCAATTGTTACGTCTCATATGTTGGAAAATGTGCACCTACTGTAATCTATGTGAGAACAATGGGCGGCTGAGTCCAGGGCCGGCTGTTAAAGTAGCCTTGATAAATTTGGTGCTGTCCGTGGTGCTGATATAAGGCTGGTTTGCAGTATGGGAGTTGCACAGTGAGTCTCTCCATGCTGGCATAGCAATCGTCTGGAGTGATTGTGTTTGTACGTGCGTGTGCGAAAAAAAATAAATTGCACTGGGGCCAATCACAATTTTTGTTTATGCTGCTGGGTTGAACTTAATGTTTCTTATAAGATCTGCTTATAGTTTAGGAGACTGAAACACCTGTCCTAATAAAGACAAGAACATTTGTCTCTTGCAAAGTTTGGATTGCAGGAGTCAATATTATTACAATTTAACTTCTCTTTATTTTGGTTATTTAATTTCCAGCTGTACTCTCATCTAGAGGCTTTGATATAATTTAGTTTTATTTCCACTGTTGCTTGCATCTGTTCTTATGTTGAGATGTGTTGGGCTGCAGTTAATACTGTAACGTCGCCACATTGAGATACTCAGCATCTGCTGAATCAGCTGAAAGTAATGATGCCATCCTGTTAGCTTTATGTTTTATTTTAGCATTATTATTATATTGGAAAACATTTTTGTGTAATGGAAGTTATTAAAGGGGAACACCATCTAAATTAAGAATAGCATTATGTTGTTTCCTCGGTCTTGGAAAGTTCATTCAGTATGTGTGAACATGAGCTACTCTCAGCCAGAAACCAGAGAAGTCAGACTCAAACTTGTGTTGTCATAGGGTATAAAGTGTGGAGCTGCTCCATAGATGGTGAATAGAAGACTGATTTTGTGGAATCACAGAATGTTTGTTTTCGTTTTTACTTTTACTTAGGTTTAGGAATCATCAAGCAAGATCAACTTGCTTCAGTTTAGGCAACAAAACTACGTAGGCTGAGGAAAAGATTGACTTGGTTAGGTTTAAGCAAAAAACTGCATAGGTTTTTATTAAAATATTGCCTTGGTTAGGTTTAGGTAACAAAACTACTTAGGTTTAGAAAAAGATCTACTTGGTTAGCTTTAAGCAACAAGACTACTTAGGTTTTGGAAAATAGTGGCTTGGTTAGATTTAAGCAACAAAGCTATGTAGGTTTTTATTAAAATATCAGCTTGGTTAAGTTTAGGTAGCAAAACTACAGAAGTTTAGAAAAAGATCGAGTTGGTTAGCCTTAAGCAACAAGACTACTTGGGTTTAGAAAAAGACAAACTTGGTTAGGTTTAGGCAACAAAAGTACTTAGGTTTAAAAAAAATTGTAGTTTGGGTTAAAATAACTTAGAAAGCAATGGAAGTTATGTGACATATAAATCAACATTGACGTATTGTTTCACACAGGATACGAACACCAGTCTCCTGGACCCAAGTCTGGTGTTTTTTGACCTCCTCCCTACCAGCTGATTGTTGCTCTTTGTAATTTCTGCTTCACACACAAATTGATTTTGTGAGATGTTTGCAAATTACTTTGCATGACTTTTCTTTGGTATAGCTATGAATGGTGTATGAGACCAGCCCGAGCTGCTCAATGCTCCACTACGTTCACCAGTTAGTGACTTGTCTGCAGGTTGGTGCTGTACAGCGAGTATACTGATATTTTTTACGGCTTGTTAGTCTTGTTGGCTTATTAGTGAAGGCGCTGCAGGTTTAGTGGAATCCTGCCCCGTCCCCGTATCACCTCACCTTTTTGATGGCACACAACAGCTTCCCATAGCAGAACACGATGACCAGGAACGGCACGATGAGGCAGAAGACAAACAGGCAGATGATGTACGATATGTTGTTCGCCGTCTTGGCCTTCCAGTCGACAGAGCAGGTGGTCCCGGGACCCTCGGGGCCGTAGTGGCTCCAGCCAAAGAGTGGTGGCACGGTCCAGATGAGGGAGTACACCCAGGACAGAGTGATGCCCAGGGAGATCTTGCGGTAGTTGGAGGAGTCCGCCTCGGTGGGCGCCACCATGGTGCTGTAGCGCTCATAGGAGAGGACCGCCAGGGAGATCAGGGAGACGATGCCTGCAGAGTAGACAGTGAACACACATACATCAGAAAACATTACATGCAGTATAGATTCGGTCACACAGCTTGTAGAAAGAACCAGAACGGGTTCAATACAAACGTCTCTGAGCAGCTGACGATCACTCACGAACTCCAGGTAAACAGTCAAACTAGGCAGCGCTGATCAAATACGAATCAATATTCTGTTACTGTAATGCCTATTTCTCACATAAAATGTTTTCAGAAACATCTTGTAGTTACTGTTTAGCTGTAAAATGAGAAAGTTTGTGACCCGGCAGCCATGTTGAGATCAGTTGAGGAAATACCAAGCACTGCCCACCAGCCGGAGCAAACTTTCTCAAACTCTCTTCACGAGTTTACAAGTGATTGACAGCTGCCTCCATTGAACGAACAGCCAATAGGAACACTGTCCCTCCCTGAAATGACCTGTGATTGGCCAAAGTCTCCTGTCACAGGCTAGATTTTTATAAAGCCTGAAAACAGAGCCATGAGGAGGTGCAGAAGTCTAGTTTTCTCAGAGCACTTCAATTACAACATGCTGAAAGGTTGACCAATGGTGCCAAAAACATTCGGCCCACTGCAGGTTTAATGGGTCATCAAATAGAGACAAAATTGAAATTGCACCGCCTGTCCAAATGTTTATCGACTCCAGGGAGGAAAACATGCATGCTCACTGTGATATAAAACTCTTTCTGACATCCAAAGTGCAGCTAAAAGGACCTTTATGACTTAAAGAGAGGACGAGTTATGATTTTATAAAAACAATTGCCAGAGTGAAATGTTCAGCATCATAAAAGTATAGTAAACGTGGTTGTGTAATCAAATATTTCGGTTCACACACCGGGGCCTGCAGCAGAAACGTACTGCTGTAAATCACAAACAGCTGCACTACCTGCAGCGTCTCTGCTTGACAGAAGCAATGCAGTGAAACACAACAGAAGATTTCAAGAAGCCTTCTCATCTCTCTGTCTGTCTTCGTATTTCAGAGGCACAGCATGGGAACGTGTTCACGCTGGCCCCTCAGCCTTTCTATCCTTACTGTTTGCTTGGAAGCCGTGATGATCCACGATGCTGTGCTTCGTGCCCATTGATTTTCAGCTGCAGTGAACCTGAACTGGACGCTCCTCTAAGAAGGCGGTCCGGGCCCTTTGCTGAGGTGCCAACGCCACGGCTACTCGGCACGGTGAATGGATAAAAGGAAAAAGTGACGAGGGGAAAAAAAAATCGCAGCCAGTAAAACAAGATGGAAACAAATTTAGCTCTGACTGAAGATGATGGTTATGCAGGATGCTTTTGTGTCCATCTATGTGCAAATACATTGAACATGTTGTATGTACGCCTCACTGAGCACAGCGTCTTATGCTTGTCTGTTGCACCCAGATATTGAACTTAGCTACTGGCTTTTATTAGCTCCGTCTCTGCAATATTGAAGTCAAGACAGTTTTACAACAACATACTTGTGTTTCTGTTTGCTATCAGCCAACTGACACATAACAACCAATCCCAAATATATTTCCCAGATATTTTGACAAAAGACGCTTTCAACCCTGCTCATTGCTGCCCTATCTCATCCGAGCTGTCATTTCTACTCTGATATTCTCTGTCTGCGCTCTGTTAACTTTCAAAGGAAACGCTAGGAGAACTGTTTTCTCACAACAGTTGGCCTGGCAGAATCTTAGTCTTGGTGTTTATAGCCAGGTGTCGTCAGTAAACACTGGTGTAGCGCGATAGCAAGGCTTGTTACCTTGAACCACAGCCTGGTAGAAGCAGCCGTTACTCCAGTATGTTATTTGGTGTGACGGTATTCACTAGTAGTTTAGAGAACTTGTTAAAAAGTGAATGACTCTTTGTATATAGCTTTTTGCCTGTGATGTGTAGGGATGCATCAGTCCAATGTAGTCTCTCCTCATACCAGTATTGAAACCTAAACCTGGTCCGCCAATACCAGGAACCGATCTGATTCCAGTGTCTTTATTTCCCAAATGTAAAATCAGTATACCTCACTGTCTTGAACTCATTGAACTCATTTTTATACCTCATCCTGTAGAGTCTGGTGAGACTGTACTGTACTGTACATGTAGCGCAAAAACACTCTATTTGAAAGTGATATTGACGGGAAACACTATTTTGTGTGGCTCAGTTATGTCTAGTCAATACCTGGATTGTATAATAAGGCCAGTATTGGATCCACCGATCCAGTTCATCCCTAATGATGTAAGCAAGATGATACACTCCCAATTCACTGTATAAGATAACTGACAGGAAAGCAGAGGCAATAAATGCAACAACATGAAGGATTTGATTTGAGATGACACACTGATAACATTTAGTATAAATAGAGCCAAATCCAATCACACTGTCTCAAAACCGCAAAAGCTAATTAGCAGCCTTCCTCCATGACAGACATACAGAGGTATCAAAATTGAACACTGGCAGTCATTATATTGCTGCACCAACTGACAGCAACTTTTTGCCCCCAGGTTCTACAAAAATGTTGTCTTTGATTATGACTGTTCACTTTTTGATATGAAAACTAAATTATGTCAGCTGATCCCGTCACATGTTCACCCTCTTGATAAGAACAGCTCTTTGTCTTGTTACAAGCCCAGTTTTATGGGAAGGCATATGAATGACACATTGCAAGGACATTCGAGGCATTTTTAGGCGCCTAGCATTTTGCTTGCTTTTGCACACCAGTTAGGTTTAGGCAACAAAACCTCTCAGTTAGGTTGAGGAAAAGGATGGTTTAAAATAAGTATTTAAACTAAGTAAAATATGTACAGAAACGGCAAACATGAGCATGGAAAACGTGACAAATGCCACCAAACTTACAAAACTAAACAGGTTTTGAACACCAGTCTAATGTTTGTTGGACCCTCCCATCAGGATTTGTTCTTTTCAGTCTTCACATTTTATTGTCTATGTAAGCAACCATGGTATGCACTCTGGTAGCTTAGCGTTGCGTTTTGAGAGATGGACCGTCACCTCATTTGCATAAAGTTGAGATCGAGGCTACTTTATGCAAATCAGGAGAGTCCGGTGCGACTCGCCTCCTTTGGAAACTCCAGAAAAGCATGCCTCTAGCATAAAAGGTTTTCAGAAACACATTTTCTTGACCTGTTTTTGTAAGATACGAGAAAAAAGTTCCCAAACGAGCCACTTCGGCGGTTCTGGTTTGAAAGCTGGGAGCAGCAGCCCACGAGTGAAAGCGTTCGTCCAATCAGTGTCTAGCAGCAGCCCGTGAAGTGTCCAGTGCTGGGCAGTGAAGCGATCCCTCCTGTGGACATGTACCATCACTCTTCATTCTACGTAACTAGCTCTGAGCGTAGCATATTTACGTAGATGCACATGCATTTGAATCTGTACAGGCTACATGGTGTACAAATGACATACCAAAAGCAATAAATATTATTGTTGCGCATTAAATGCCTCGCAACTTCATATGCCTTTTCGTGCATCCAGGCTAATACAGGGGTGACAAGGAAATCTTTCTTCAAGGCAATGCAGTATAGTGAAAGACTTTTACAACTTTGTGTGTAACTTCATAGCATGTAAAATCAAACATCACCTCCTGTCTGCCTCCTGGTCCTCCGGCAGGATCAGAGGCAGCAGCTGAATCTAATATTCCCAAATGAAACATCTTATGATCTGATAAGATCTGAAATTAAAAAGGAGCATCTTTGTTCTACTGCCTCTGTAATGTTCCCCCACTGATTCTGTCTCATTTATCTGTTTGAAAGCATCTGGTTCGGTATCACTATAGGCTGATACTGTGTATCCAGGAAAAGACAGTTTGAATGAAAAACACGGGATCAAATAAAGCTGTGTTGGCCCTATAAATCTCTGCGTATTTTCCCTCAGTCATCACAGGTGTGCAGAACTACTGTGACAGCACTAACTGTTTAAAAAAAAAAAAAAAAAAAAAACGAGCTCAGATTGCAAATGTCTGGCTAACATTAAGGATGACTGCCTTGGCGAGTCACTGTCTGCGTTTGCAGAGATAATCCTTCATATTGCTGTCTATATTTTTGCCGCTGCTGCGAGAGTCTCTGTTTTAATACACTATTTATTACACAGACTCATTAGCTGGCTTGCTCACTCTGACCTTTGTTGCCGAGCGCCATTGTTCTGCTTTCTTTCTCCCCGCTGAGACTTCTCCTTGCCGTCGCAACAAATTCACATCAGTCGGGCCAGGTGTTGCCTGTGCCTGCGTGATGCACATGTATATGCATTTCCTCTCCTCCCTCTACATGTTCATCCATTTCTGTGACCGCATCGGCGCTGGTCCGTGTGTGTGTTGAGCGTGGAGGAGGGCGATCCAGCTTCAGTATGCAGGCGAGTGGACCCAGCAGTGCAAGGTTAATCCAGTGACTGTGTGCAGAGTCCACTTGAGGCAGGAGGAGGAAGCCAACAGTATGCAGGAACACGTAGACCCGGTGTCAAATAAAGACAGAATAAAGATCTTCTCCCGTTACTCTGCGGCATGGGAAGACAATAAAGTTCAGTGAGCTAGAGAGGGAAATGCAAAGAGGTGGGCAGAAGAGGTGAAGCGGCTAAATGGATGCCAGGAAGCTGACGGCAAAGGAAAAAAGTGCAGGGCGTGAGTCGTGTTCGCGTGCACGGACGCGTCTCCACAAATTGTCTTCAGTTTGTGCTCTTGGCATAAAGTCAAAGCGGTGGATTGTCAATTGTTCAGTCATTCAAGAATCTAAGACGTAATGGGCTAAAAGCAGGAGACTGCGAGCAAAAAGTAGAAATCAGTGTCAAGAGGGAGCAGGAATACAATGTCCCAACACCACTCTAACAATGTCTTTTGTCGTTGACGGTGATACCCTCTTATTTGAGGGAACATCGATCATTCAGAAAGCTTTATAGAGATTTGGTGAAGACAGATGCAGTCACTTTGTCAAAGCTGCGACCAGCATTGTTCATCTAAATAATCAATTTCACTTTTCCTTTCTCTGACCCTCCCTTACTCTTCTTTCACTCTGTTTTTACTAGCCCATTGAGGAATTACTCATCCATAACCAATGGAGGGTCTAATGATGTCTTCGAGCCATTGCTCTCTCTCCCTCTTTCTCTCTCTCTCTCGCTCTCTCTCTCTCTCTCTCTCTCTCTCTCTCACTCTCTCACTCTGTCTCTCTTTCTGCTCTGTTTTAACCTCTAGAAGCCAAAGTCCTGTCAGGCAGATTTTAATAAATTGGCTCCTTGTGGATAGTGGTGTTCTCGACATAACACTGGGGTTAACGAGACAGCAGATACAATCAGAGTACATCCATATCCGGAGAAATGTCAAAGGCTCACTTTATTCTCCACGATTTGACTGAAATGAAGTAATCCTGTTTTGGAAATTGCCAAATTATCCCAGAGGAACTGGAAGTAACGCCTGTGAGTCTGTTTTCAATTTTAAAGTTTGACAGATTCAAGAGGCTCTTAAGCAAAGGAAATTTCAGTTTAGTTAAGTTGAGCGTACTGTGTGAAAACTGTAGCAGTAGGAAGGCAACAGGGCGGCCTGGTGAAAAAAGCCATGGAGGGACTGGTGTGCTGCATAAATCTGACTCCCTGAGTGTAATGTGTGGAAGTCTTTAGTTCCTTCCTCTGCTGCATAGATTAATTAACTGGCTTATCAGGCACAGGGTTGGAAGGCCCCCTGGACCGTCACTGAAAGAGTCACAAAACTACCACAGAGACGCAAAACTACCACAAAGAGACGCAAAACTACCACAAAGAGACACACAACTACCACAAAGAGTCACAAAATTACCACAAAGAGACACAAAATTACCACAAAGAGACGCAAAACTACCACAGACGCAAAACTACCACAAAGAGACGCAAAACTACCACAAAGAGACACAAAACTACCACAGAGACGCAAAACTACCACAAAGAGACACAAAACTACCACAGAGACGCAAAACTACCACAAAGAGACGCAAAACTACCACAAAGAGACACAAAACTACCACAGAGACGCAAAACTACCACAAAGAGACGCAAAACTACCACAAAGAGACACACAACTACCACAAAGAGTCACAAAATTACCACAAAGAGATGCAAAATTACCACAAAGAGACACAAAATTATCACAGAGATGCAAAATTACCACAAAGAGATACAAAACTACCACAGAGAGACACAAAATTACCACAAAGAGACACAAAATTACCACAAAGAGTCACAAAACTACCACAGAGAGACACAAAATTACCACAAAGAGATGCAAAATTACCACAAAGAGACACAAAATTACCACAAAGAGACGCAAAACTACCACAAAGAGATGCAAAACTACCACAAAGAGTCACAAAATTACCACAAAGAGATGCAAAATTACCACAAAGAGACACAAAATTATCACAGAGATGCAAAATTACCACAAAGAGATACAAAACTACCACAGAGAGACACAAAATTACCACAGAGATGCAAAATTACCACAGAGACACAAAATTACCACAAAGAGACGCAAAACTACCACAAAGAGATGCAAAACTACCACAAAGAGACGCAAAACTACCACAAAGAGACACAAAATTACCACAAAGAGATGCAAAATTACCACAAAGAGATGCAAAATTACCACAAAGAGACACAAAACTACCACAGAGAGACAAAATTACCACACAGAGATGCAAAATTACCACAAAGAGTCACAAAACTACCACAAAGAGACAAAATTACCACAAAGAGACAAAATTACCACAAAGAGACACAAAACTACCACAAAGAGACACAAAACTACCACAAAGAGACACAAAATTACCACAAAGAGACAAACAATTACCACAAAGAGACACAAAACTACCACAAAGAGATGCACAATTACCACAAAGAGACACAAAACTACCACAAAGATGCAAAACTACCACAAAGAGACACAAAACTACCACAAAGATGCAAAACTACCACAAAGAGACACAAAACTACCACAAAGAGATGCACAATTACCACAAAGAGACACAAAACTACCACAAAGATGCAAAACTACCACAAAGAGACGCAAAACTACCACAAAGAGACACAAAATTACCACAAAGATGCAAAATTACCAAAAGACGCAAAACTACCACAAAGAGACACAAAAACTACCACAGACGCAAAACTACCACAAATAGACAAAAAATGACTATAAAGAGATGTGAAACAACCAGAGATGAAACACAACCAGAGACACAAAATTTCTATAAAAGTTGTGAAACAACCACAAAAAAATATCAAACTACCACAAAGATGCAAAACTACTACAAAGAAATGCAAGACTGCCACAAAAAGACACAGAAACACTATCAAGAGATGTGAAACAACCACAAAGATTAAAAACAGCCACAAAGAGAGACAACGTGATTATATAGAGATATGAAACAACAACAGAGTCCCAAAACCACAAATGGATGCAGCTGGACACAAACATGTCTTGTCCCTGTGTAAGAGGCGGAGGACAGTTGACTTGTTTTTGCCTTGGCGTACATTGTCCCTCAGTCCATCCATGTTCTGCTGTCTCATTAGTCACAGACGTGCAGACAAGTAACAAACTTTTGACCCTTTTGATTTTAACACAAATTTGTTTTAACACCACTAATTTCATGAACGCATTAATACATCTGTGATTTTTGGGTTGCAGCGGGCTCTGTTTTAAAGGCGAAGTGAGGAAAAACCTCAGGAATCGAATGGTACCAACCATGTCATTCTGGTGAGGAAAAACCATCATGGTCATTTTCAAAGGGGTCCCTTGACCTCTGACCTCAAGATATGTGAATGTTAATGGGTTCTCTGGGTTCCCACGAGTCATGAGACATGACCACTTTATGATAATCACATGCAGTTTGGGGCAAGTCACAGTCAAGTCAGCACTCTGACACACTGACAGCTGCTGTTGCCTGTTATGTTATGATTCGAGTATATTTTTATGCTCAATACAGTACCTGTGAGGGTTTCTGGACTATATGTCATTGTTTTGTGTTGTTAATTGATTTTCAGTAATAAATATGTACATTAATTTGCATAAAATGGCATATTTGTCCATTACCATGTTGATAAGAGTATTGAATACTTGACAAATCTCCCTTTAAAGTACATTTTTGACAGATTAAAAAAAGTGTGATTAGTTGCAATTAACTATGGACAATTGTGATTGAAAATAATTAAATATTGTAATCGAATGACAGCCCTAATTTTTTTTTATATATGAATAAAATTTTAGGAAAACTGTCATAATATAAAGAACACACCCCCATATGCATAAATGTTGAAACAGTGGGATCTGTAGTATTTATCAGTGATACCCAGCATCGCTGCAGTACTTTGAGGAGGCACATGCACTCTCTTTGCCAATGAAATAAAGTATTGTTATAGTAATATTTGCATGTTAATGTTTAGTTAAAAATTGATTGAGATACAGCATCACAAAACATGACATTGCAATATTCAATATTTTCAGTAATTTCTTACATCCCTGCTATAGATAAGACCAAATGCTGTGAATGTAGTTACAACAGGTATCAGAAGCTGTGGCGTTTGGTCTGGATGTGTGGCGACCGGCAGGCGCTCCACTTTCAGTGAGGCTTTAAGCATCAGGAGATTAGATGCACTGAAGTGAGTGAGAGGGAACCTTTTGTATAAGATTTATGAGCCTTTTATACGAACTCGGCCGTACCAGAGCTGCAGCTGCTGACTGCGGATGTCCTGTGTGCACTGTGCAGTTGTAAACGGAGGAACAGGTCTCTGTTTCTGGAAAGCTCTACATATTTCATAAGGATTTTTTATCCTGTTTAAAGCCATTCTCAGGGTTTGCATAATTGTATTCCAGTGACCAGTGAACTTTAGGAATTATTTTTTAAAAGAGCTGACCATGAATAGCACTGGCTCCGGTTCATTTATGTCGGCTGTGTTGCTCGAAACAAAGTAATGAAAACATGGTAGATTATTAAAACATGTTATCAGTTGCATGTTGTAATTTGACCATCTATACAAACAGAACCACTTCTAAAGCAGTACATTTATGATATGCATACAGACTGAAATCGCTGACATCTGATCTTCGTTGCATCCAGTCAAACATGCTGTTCAGTGTGAACAAGAAGATCTTATGACTCTGACTGCAACCAAACAAGTATTTTGAAATCTAACATGTTTTTTTCTCCCAAAGTTCTGCAACAGTTAGATAAAACCTGCAGCAGGCAGAATATTTTTGGCATCATTGGTCACAAATCACACAATAACCTTTCAGCATGTTGTAATTCAAGTCTTCTGAGAGAAAACTAGGCTTCTGCACCCCCCCATGACTCTACTTTCAGGATCTAAAAAAATCTAGTTTGTGACGGAAGACTATGGCCAATAAGGTATTTCAGAGAAAGAGCGTTCCTATTGGCTGTGCTCCGGCTGGTGGGCAGTGCTTGGTATTTCCTCACCTGAGCTCAACATGACTGTGTGGTCACAAACTTTCTCATTTTACAGCTAAATTGTAACTACAAGATATTTCTGATAACATTTTCTGGGCTGAATAGTCACCACAGCAACAGAATATTGATTCATATTTGATCAGCGCTGCCTAGTTTGACCGTTTGATCGGAGTTCAGGAGTGATTGATAGCTGCTCAGAGACGGCAGGCTCCAGGTCAGCTCTGATTGGTTGTTTTCCTCCGGTCTGTGAAATCTTGCAGATGCCGTTATGAGCACCGGAGGTCACGGAGGAACATGAATTTTTTTTTTTCAGATTACCTGTCTCATGCACTACTGTCAGGATATAGTTTTTTTATAAAAATAACTTTTCTTTTAAGTAATATTTGCTCCAAATGCCTACTTTAGGTGGTTAGTTTCAAATCACATACTGGCAAATAAAATTCTTTGAAATAGGCACTTGTATCGGAAATTGCATAACACGCAGCAGTGGAAACTTTATTACACGGTGTGAACGTCAAAGAGTGGAGAAACTAGTGTTTTTCGAAACCCAATATATCTCCAGCTGCCGCCGGGCGTTTCAAAGGTTGTTTGACGTGTTTTGGAAAGATTTTAAAGGCATTAGGTCGACTGATAGCAAGAAGCATGCTCATTAAAGAACTTTATATCAGGCGTCAGACCAGTGACTCCTCATGGCAGAAGACCATGTTTCATTCTGCAATCGAGTCTTCTCTGACATTTAGCATCCAACCAATTTTATCCAAATTACTCATCTGAACCATGGACATGGCGCTCACGGGAAATGATATTACTCTGTAGTTTATGTCCCTTTAATGCACCCCTGGCCCTTCCAAAAAAATGAACACTAAGCTATATCTCCCCCCAGCCTGGCTTGGATCCAAGTGAAAGCGTGACTTCTTTTATTCTCAGTTGCATCATTGTCCCCCATTTGCATTGATATCAGCACTCCTGAGCAAAGGCGGACCACCAGAGTCCCCTTTCCTCATTACACATCTCCCTGGGGTGATTTTACTCTGCAACAAATGCTGCTGATGCATCTGCCGTTGAGCCTGCTCATGCACTGAGAGCAGCCCACAGCAGACCTGCACGGGCAGCCAAATGAGCAGTGATGAGGCTTCCCCGTTGCCTCAGGCGCAGACACTCAACTACGGTAACAAGCATTTAGCAGCCATTTAAATAGCAGGCTGCGCCATATACAGTACGCGCTGCTGACAGTCCGGGGTGACAGCTTTCCACAGTTCCTAATGGCATTTGAACAAATGACTTAGCGTCTGTGATGGAGCTCTATGTTTACCCTAAACACCCCTGAGCCATCTTATACCATGAAAATGCATCCACGTGCAGCTTTGGAAGTGGCTGTGAGGGGATCCAACAGTCTATTATGCAACCTCAGCCGGAGATAATGACCAGTACCGCCATGAGGAGCCACACAGGACTGGTTTTAACAACTCATCACCATCAGTGATGTGCATCCTATAAGTCTGTGATCCGCAACATGGTTTTACGCGCCGTGCCGAATCACCATGCACGCAAACAAAAGATAATAAGACACCTTTACCTTAACGACCCCTGTTATAACAGACTGCAGGGTGACCAGTCGGTCCCAAAAAATAAGAGAAAGAAAGAGCTTGAGAGGAAGGAAAGATCAAGTATCGGGAGGCTTGGAAATCTAATCAACCAGCCGAATTATAGGTTTGATGTTTTGGCGCATAATCAGTTTGTCATTGTTCAGTTTATGAGCTATACGCTGATTTTCTCTTTTCTCTGAAAGTTTGATACAGCCATAGAGACGCACCGTGCGCATTACAACGCGTTATACACAAAGATATTCACATTTTTCTAATTTTTCAAAATCCTTAATTTCGACCTCAGAGATGAAGCTTAACATGATGGACTCTAACAAGCGCAGTGCTCCAGGAAAGATCCACACTCACAACGCACCTTCACTCACATTCACATCCGAAATAAATAAAAATATACAGATGTCTCAGAAACACAAAACACCCTTATGAACATCCGCATTCCTACTCACCAAAGAGGGAGTTGGCGAAGCCGTACCACACGCATCCGCCCTCTCCGATGAGCCACCTTCCCTGCGTACTGGCGGCGAAGCTGAACGGAGTCCCCAGTACGCACACCAGCAGGTCGCTGATGGAAATGTTAATCAGGAGCAGGTTGATGGGCGACCGCAGCATCTTGTAGCGGCAGAAGAGCACGAGCACCAGCAGGTTGTTCATAAGTCCCAGAGTGCCGATGAAGCCCAGGCACACGGCCACGATCAGGTTCCCCGTCGGGCTGAGGGTGATCCGGTACGAGCCTTCCCCCTGGTGCCCTTCCCCAGCAGCTGCGGCGCACAGAGCGCCGTTGACCCCTGCGCAGCCGCTCAGGCTCACGTTGGACACGATCATCGCAATCCGGTGTCACGGCGGTGGCACGCTGGGTGGCCGCTGAACGGCAGCTAATATGTCGTTGGCATTTATTTTTTTTTCTGTTTGTGTAGAAAAAAAACAATATGAAGACTCGCTGGTAGAAACACGTGTTGCTGCAAGAAATGTTGAGTGGAAACAGAAGTGTGGGACTATAAAAAGTTTGTTTTTTGTGGGAAAACTTTGTTCACTTCAAGGGGGAGGGGGATGATCGAGAATTAAAAAAAAAAAAACTTTTGGTTAGTCTTTGCTCCACCGTGTGGCACACTGTCACTCTTTCCAGAGACACAGACACCTTCCCTCTCTGTCCGTATTTAAATCACCGTAGCCCGCTCTCCAGCAGCTGACGTCTGGGCTGAGGGGTGGAGGGGTGGGGGAGGGCGGAGCACGATGGTAGTTCCGCGTGAGGGAAGAGAGCAGCGTGGAAATGGAGCGGCACACCAATCAGACGATCATCATGTGGCTGTAAAGGCGGTTAATGCGCTGGAGTCGCCCCGCGGAGCTGTCCGCTGTCCGCGGTGCTGAACCTGTGAGGAGCCGCTCAGCAGCAGCAGCACTGATCAACTCCTTATCCTGGTCGGTCTGCATGTCAATAGTAGTTTAGAAATAAACAAAGTTGATCTAGGAGTGCCAAGCTGTGAGCACTAAAGCTGCAGTTGGCGATCTATACAGTGAAGGCAGAATGATGTCGTTTAATGATATTCCTTCTGCGCACTTTTTCAAGTTTTTACAAATAAGGAAGTATATCTCCATCTCTGCCACCTCTCATGGCTAGAGTATTACAGTGAAACACGCTACTGGCAGGGGACAGGTATCACTCCTTTATAAAATGTTGATTGATATGTCGCCTGAGTCGACAGAAGATAAACTTAATAGCTGGCGACTAGATTTACATGAGGAAATCTCAAAAGAGGAATGGTCCAATGGTTACTACAATGCAACTGGATTCTAAGAACATATACAACACCATCAAAAGCACATCATTTTGACCCTAACGTACCAGACTCGTCCCTCAAGTGCTGTTTTGCTAAGGGAGCACTGTTTCACTGCTTGTGTGAATGTAATGTGGTCAAAAGTTTTGGGTAGAAGTTCTCGACATGATCAGTCAGATAACGAAACTGAAGATCCCTTGTTCGCCTAAGTTATGCTTTCTGGGTTGTTATCCCAATGATTTTATTACTAAGAAGAATGATCGTACACTTGTGTCTCTTACAAGCTAAGACACAATAGCTATTGGTTGGACAAATGTGAACAAACCAAGTATGAAACAATATGTTAACGGTCTATCATCTTGCATTGCTATGGAAAAACTAACACACACCATTAAAGGACAATTGGCAGTTTTTGAAAATATCTGGGGGACATTTATGGAGTTTATGAAACAAATTGTTGGGTGTGGGTGGGGTAACAGGGAAGAGATTGTCAAAATGGAGTGGCCCATGTGTCCATTAATATTGCTTTGCACTGTATTTTCTTTAATAATGTTGTTTCTGTTTTATATTTGTTTACCCATTAATTTGATGCTGTACCATGCTTACTGCCAAGACTGCCTAAGCATTTTGTATATATTGTTTGTTTTAATGTGAAAAACCCAATAAAATATTGTTAAAAATAGATGCAGTAGGCAGGTTGGGGCAAATATGATTTAAAAAAGTTATTTTGAAGGGCCGTCAATTGATTAAAATATTTAATTGCAAATTAATCACATTTTACTGTTCAAAATGTACCTCAAAGGGAGAATTGTCAAGTATTTAACATTATTATTGACGCGGAAGTGGACAAATATGCTGCTTTATGCATTTGCATAAAGTTGTATGTTTGTATTTATTATTGTAAATCTTGCAAATATGTTGTAGTTACTGTTTAGCTGTAAAATGAGTTTGTGACTCGGTAACCGTGTTGAGATTAGTTGAGGAAACACCAAGCACCGCCAACCAGCCAGAGCAAACTTTTTCATTTTACAGCTAAACAGTAACCACAAGATGTTTCTGAAAACATTTGAGGAGAGAAATAGGCATTACAGTAACAGAATATTGATTCATATTTGATCAGAGCTGCCTAGTTTGACCGTTTGATCAGAGTTTGCAAGTGACTGATAGCTGCCTCTGTTGAATGAACAGCCAATAGGAACACTCTCTCTCTCTCTCTCTCTCTCTCTCTCTCTCTCTCTCTCTCTCTCTCTCTCTCTCTCTCGAAATTATCTGATTGGCCAAAGTCTCCCATTACAGGCAATATTTTTTAAAACCTGAAAACAGCCATGAGGAGGTGCAGAAGTCTTGAATTACAACATGCTGAAAGCTTATTATGTAATTTTTGTCCGATACTGCCAAACATGTTCTGCTTACTGCAGCTTTAATTTCTTTGATTCATGCTATAAAGCACTGAAATATGAGCTCAGGACCATTTATTGTTAAGTCTAATAAATAACATGCACGAGGTGAGTTAATGACGCTCACAGGTCAAACCGAACTGAGGATTTTTTGAGTTACAGCCTCCACACCTGTCTTTAAATTTATTTTAAAATGAAGTCCGTTGTTCATTATTTGGCACAGAAGGAAGTCTTAAGAATATACTGCTGTACTTCCCACATGGAAATGAGGCACTGACTCATTTTCTAGATTCAGACGCACACACACACACACACACACACACACACACACACACACACACACACACACAGACTGAATCACTCCTGTGTGAAAGATTAGGTTTCCAGGCGACTCCATTTAGACCAGAAGACGGTGATGAGGTCACTTTGGAGCGAGTAAAAGTAAACTCGGCGTGACTCCGTGCTGTCAAGTCAGGTCAATTTTATTTATATAAACCCAGTATCAAAAATCACAAATTTGCCTCAAGAGGCTTTACAGTCTGTCATGGATATCCAGAGGTTTGGCTATTTGACATGTAAGCTGCTTATTTTCCACAGAGGAAATCAGTTTAAGTAAGTTTTCTGCTGTTCAATAGCCTTTTTTTCTGTTTTGGTTGATTCTATCTGTAAAATAGAGTCATACATTTTTTTTTCCATCTGCCAGCACTGAGAGCATACATATACTGCAGGCATGGTGGTTTCACACTGGAATAATGAGGAGCAGAGAAATGCTAAAACACAATGAGTGTCAGGCATCTCCTCTCATGGTGTCCATATTTTCTAGCAGAAAAGCAGCAGCGCTTGTTTGCAGACTGCACATCCTGTGCTCCATTCTGAGTCAAACAAGCCTAATCTGGTCCAGCTACCTGGTCCACTGCAGTGCTAAACTAATCTGCTGCCGTGGCTGACAGATAAAGTGCTATGCTTTTTGTCATTTTGGGGAAAGAACAGCATGTCCTAATTTAAATTAGACAGTCTCACATTAAGAATAACGTGTTGTTTTTAAACTAAACAGGAAGCAGATGCAAAGGTGCTCTAATGACTTCCTCGGAGAACAGCTTGCATCTGTCAGCAGGTAACACAGAAGTCTCTTTTGGATGCTTTGTGCTGCCGCACTTGGCCAAAATCTTCTATCCAGATATAGGTCATTTCATATCTTAATATTCGTTTTAATACCACTAATTGTGATTTTTAGGTTGTAGCGGGCTCGGTTTTAAAGCTAGAGTGATAATACTTGAATCATATGAAACTAAAAACCTAAATAGATAATGGGTACCAACGATGTCATACTAGCTTGCCACAAAGGAAGCAAAATAACCTTTAAAGACATGACCACTTTATGATAATCACATGCAGTTTTGGATCAAGTCATAGTCATGTCAGCACTCTGACACACTGACAGCTGTTGTTGACTGCTGGGTTGCAGTTTGCCATCTTGTGATTTGAGCATATTTTCATGCTAAATAAGATATTCCTTTATTGGTCCCACAGTGGAGAAATTCACAAATGTAAAATGTAGTACCTGTGAGGGTTTCTGGACAATATTTGTCATCTTTTTCTGTTGTTAATTCATTTCCAATAATAGATATATACATACATTTGCATAAAGCAGCATATTTGCCTACTCCCATATTGATAAGAGTATTAAATACATGATGAATAGCCCGGTAAGAATCATTTTGAACAGATACAAAATGTGCTTCTAATTTGTGATTAATCACTAAGGGCAATCTTGTGATTAATTGCAATTAAATATTTTAATCAATTGAAAGCCAGATTTGGGGATTTATACATTATTAGATACTGTATACTACTTTATTTTTTAAAAAAAAATGTGGCATTGAAATATTTTGGAGATTTTGGATGTTGATTACCATGGCAACAGTCAAAGCATCGAAGCATTCAGGTTCTCCCTGAATGAAACAATGAACAATGAATTTCTGTGTACCATAGTCTGTAGTCAGTTTAAGGTGAAGAAAAACAAAGGTATGTCATGTTGGTGTTTGACGTCAGACAGTCCACACTAGTGGGGACCAGCAAGTGGCAAACTTTGCAGTAGATGGCTCATGATGGTCCATGTCTGACTTTCTTCAGTGGTCTTCTTGTGTTGGTTGGGCTGAGTCTGGGAAGGTTTCTGCATGCTGCGTCCTCTTGAAACAAATCAGCACTGTAACACTGGTGTTACCAATTAAATTGGACATTTTACAAGAAAAGATGACATCAATATATCTAGAGTGCTTACATTGATCTTTACTGTCGGGTGGCGGTGTGTCTGGCCTCTCTGGTCCAGCTTTAGCTGCAGGGCTACAGGTTTCCAGCCGTCGTTGCTCCGCCTCGCACACCAGCTGTGACCGCTCCATCATCCGCATGCCGACAGCTTCACTGACGTTACGGTTCCCTGATAGCACTGGCTTTAAATCTGAAATGTTGGCAAATAGGAGCTTTTGCTTTTCACTTTGCATCATCCTGTCTGTCAACTCTTTCTCTTCCTATGTGTGGGAAATTTGATGCCCACTACTCTTAGCTGAGACTCTGTATGGATGCGTTCACAGTCGGTTTGTAACGTCCGTTGTCCAGCTGGCACTGATGAAAATGAACCAAACGGGTTTTAGTTCTGTAAAACAAGCAAAATGACGGTGGGGGGGGTGGGTACGTAATGTAATCAGTCTGTGCCCGACCGCTGTGCAACATCGCTAACACGACTATCGCGACAAGCCTACAAGAAATATCAAGAACTGTCCAAATGATGTAAATATTGCCAGTTCGGCCACTTTTCTTTTTCAACATCATGAGGAAAATGATGTAGTAAAAATATAAATGATAGGCAATATATATCACCACATTACCCAGCCCTAACTGTTCATATTGAACACACAACACTTCAACATATTGCCCACCCACAATATGATCCACCAGAAAAAGTTAAGCACAGGGTTCGAAATGTCAGCAATTAGTTGGTAACTAAATGCAATTCCTTGTGGTCAAACGCTGGCATTTGGTGTTAAAGCAGCGTACTTTAATTACACATTGCTGGTGAAAAATGAGCCCTCTGGAAAGTTCCAGAATCAGATGGGAAACTTCCTCATCCCTTCATGGACTGTTCTAATCCCTTCCCACCAAATAGCCCCCTTGTCACACCAAAGCAAGGTAATTACCCATAGAAACTGTGCGGTGACATTTACTCTGACATCTTCCCCATATGCAGTCCTACCCGTAATTGGGCTGAATTAAGACACTTGGGTTCTATCGTGAATACGGCCCCCATCTAATCATCTCTGTGGGACCGGGTAGTTGGTGTTTTAGTTGGATTTCTAGGTCAACACTCGGGGGAGATGTTCAGGAAATAAAATACACATGGGGTTGGAAGGGCAACATGGCGGATCTATGTTATGTGTAAATCAGAGAAGAGGTGCGACCAGAATGCTGTTTTATGGTTATTATCCCATATATGTGATTTGTTATGGACAGTTATTACCACACTATGGTATTAACGCTGTCTAATCTACCTTTATCAATAACAATCACAATTGTTAAGTGACAAAGGCTGCATGTCCAACACTCCTTTTGTCCTCCGATAGACTGGGTGCATTCTACCTGATGGGTGTCAAACTCATTTTAGTTCATGGACCGCCTACAGTCCAATTTGCTCTCAAGTGGGCTGGTCCAGTGAAACCATTTCACAAAAACCTATTCATAATATTTCCCTTCCTGTTAGTGTAAAAAGTGCAGTAGTTTCTGAAAACATTCACAATTACTGAACAGCCCATTAACAAAGGAGATGATGAGATGTCTCGGTGATCTCCCATTTTCCCAGCTTTCCTCGCAAGTTCTTGTATTTTCCACCATGATGAGTCTGATAGTGGCGCCCAGTGTTTTATTATACCCCTGCTACAGTGTAGTCGGGGGAATAAAACGCTTGCAGATGTCATTAGGATTACAGGAGGACACAGAGGAGCATGATTTTTTTCACATATTATCTGTCTCATGCACTATTGTCAGGATATAGTGGCCGTTTTATAAAAATCGCTTTTTAATCATTTTTGCTCAGTGTTACCGAATGCAGCTTTAATTGCTGATAGCTGCACGTGTACAGGTGGTGGTTCCCCTACCTCTTCGTACAGAATCTGATCTGATCACGCTAAGACGCATCGCTTGAAACACAACAGCTTTCCTTTGGTACGGCATGGCTGGCGTGCGCTCCTCTCTTGCGCTGCATATTTCTAGCGTTTTTTAGACGTGTTTTAATATCCTCAACTTGTCAGCGCCAGGCGCAGAATCGCATTGCTCGTCAGTGTCACACTTGGTCCAGGCAGCCAATCAAATCAAGCAGGAAGCGGTCTTTACTACTGTATCACTTCCTTCCTGTTTTGATGCTGGATTACCGGTGTATGTGGCAGGGCTAGCTCGCTAGTTAGCTGTTGGACAGTGAGAGAGCTTGTCGTGATAGTTTCATGTAGACTATTGTCTTTGAGGGAGAGAGAGAGAGAGAGAGAGAGAGAGAGAGAGAGAGCATATGTCCCTGTTGATCACATTTGATCGCCCAGTTGGAAGCACGCATCCCCACTCCACGAACACGCCGCTGTTTTGCCCGACTCGCTTTTCTGAGGCGTTTTGCAGCAGCTGCGCCCATAGCAACGCATCTCGGCACGATCAGTCCCAAAGTCCTAAAAGTCAGTATAAGACAACGGTACATGAATTTTAGCCAGACCACCTGGATGCCTATGTTTTAGTCATGCACAGTACATTTGGATAACACACAAAAATGTACATCACACCTACTATCCCTATAGGAACTGTACACTCAGCCTCATATATCATTTCTTGATACTGATGGATGATGATGAGGATGAGGAATAGAGTCGGGATGATATGTCAGAAGCAAAGCTGCAAACGTGCACTAACTTTGATCGCAGTTGAATTGAGTTCACGACTAATGCAGCACTATTATTTGCAGGATCAGCAACAATATTGACCTCAGGTAATGTTGGTTTTTGATGGTTTTGTGGAAATTGTCTTTTCAATTTGGTTTCGTGTCTTTGTATCGTTCTCTAAATCTTTGTAGCTCCTGTTCCAGACTGTCACTGTTTCACTATTAGACCTGGGATCAGTATATTTGATTTGTTTATCCTGATCTGCATCACAGAAGGATTATGGAGGCCTTGGCTGGCCTTTCGTTTGTGTCGCCATTATGCCGGCCCCAACGGGTGCCAAACTCAAGGTTAGAGTGTCACCAGGTATCGCGGCTGTGCATTCAAATACTCCACAAGGACAACATATACAGTAGAATCTACTGAATAGATCTTTCTATGCAAGTGCTCAAACCAGTGCCATATTGTCAGAGACAAGAAACATAAAAACATCTCAGAGTCAAGGAGAGGGGATGGAGAAGAAAAGAAGCACCAGGGAGGGAGAGGAACGAAAGGTCAACGGGGGTTTTATTGCTGTGTCTAAGGGTTTACTACACCATGTTTTTGTTACTCAACATTTTTCTCTTCTGCAAGTGCATTTTAAACACCCACCACACCACTCTCCTCCACCTTTACTCCTCCCGCTCCTCCTCCATCATCGCTGCCCTCCCCTCTGACATTGACCTTGAGAGTGGCCACTGCTGCTCTGCAACTTAATATGCCCGAGGCTTTGAGGAAAGCTCAGATGAGGTGCTGTGCCATGCATCATCTAGATTTATTGTCCGCAGACCTACTACGCGGGTCCGCCACAATCCCTAGTTCATCCGGACAGTCACTCGAGCCCCGTGCTTTAAATGCTCCACGCACAGCCAGTCATGACATGTCACAGGAGGTGAGAATGTATCTTAGATGGGAGGCGAGGAAAAGCTGCCCGAGAATACATTGTGAAAGGCCGGTGAGAGGCAATCCATGATGCAACACACAGCATCTTGCGGCAGACTGACAGCTGTCAAGTCCAGTGCATGTCCCCGCACATCTGTCACCAAGATTCAAGATTCAACTTCAGGTTTCGATCATTCAACCATCCTGAAGCATAAGACGATGAAGAATGTGTCTTTACATGAACACTGTGGAGCAGGGTGGTGCAGGGGGAGTTTTCTGACCACTAGTTTGACTGTGGAGCAGTGATTTAATAGTAGAATGTAAAAGTTCGTTCTTGACTTTGGAAACAGGAGTTTGACCAAAAAAAAAAAAACAACTGAGCAAACTCCATCCGCTAAGGAAGACTTGTTTTGGTGGCGGAAGAGAAAGATGAGGTTGAGAATATCAACATTTTCCTCAGACGTATTATAAAATTACCAAGAAAAACAATATATGACTAATGGTACAATGTACTGTACAATATGAATTAATTATTACGCACCGAGAAATGAACTTCCATGGGCTCCATCATTTCTAACATCAACACACATGTCACAAGTCGTGAACTCAGAGCTTTCAGAAACTTTCCACTTACGAGGTCCTGAATACGACATGAGGGGGGCGTTCATATGGACCCAAATTTGAAGGCACCAAACATCCACATCTTTTATCATCTGTGTCATATCATGTGATCCATTGATATTATAAAAATATTGGTGAGTGCAGCTTTAAGGATGAGCACAGATAGTTTGCTTACAGGAAAACTGTGTCTTCATTCTATAGATCCCTGCAGGTCAATTGACATGTTCATATCAATGGCAATTAAATCCCTCTCTCTCATCACAGCCTCACATAGCTGAGGACTGTATGAGATAGTGAAGACAACATGCAGCCTATACGCTTCCACTTTATTGGATTTCTTTGTGGATTCATAGATTTTTCAACAGGGTTAGCTGTACCAGTCCATAGAGAGCTAAGAGAGGCAAGAGGGAGCATGTGACATATATGAATATGGGAAAAAGAGAAGTCAAACACAATGTTGACCCTTTCCTCTAGGTGTTAAAGTGCATCTCGCTCCCTGGAGTGAAAAGTGTCCAGGCATGGTCACACCTGCCAGAGGGCTAAACCCCTGAAGTGCATCCTTCAGGCTGGTATTCACACAGTGCAAACAAGTGACACTGACTCTGTACAGTCTGAGTAAAAAACACATCCCACATTTTATATCACAACTTGCAGCCAAAGCTGGTATCATTTGTACAAAGCTGTGGTGAGTGTGCTGTGGGAGGTAAAGTGTGCCATATATATTACAGCTCTGCTCCTGGGCTCGTTTCATCTGTTCATAAGGCGTTTTCTGAGAGGAACTGCACACTGGGGAGTTCCTCAGAGCTGCAGACCTTCAAGGGCTTTTTTACGTTTGCATTCGTACCGGCAATAGGAACGCTGAGTGACATTAGCCGGCCAGCGCCACTCATACACGTCTCCAGCCGGAAGGTTGGCGAGCAGCGAGAGCACTGCTTTTCACAAGCTCTCTTAACTATTTTAGTAATCTAAGAATAAGTTAACAACTCTGTTAAATGCAACAATCATATAAACTCAAGCAAAATAACTGTCACAAAAGTATCTTTTGTAATTTCAGTTTGAACAGCCTAATGTTCTTAGACTCAGTGGGTGTACTTTGTGCTACTGGGTTAGCCTTTGTGCTGACGTTACTGTGTTAGCCTTTGTTCTATTGGGTTAGCCTTTGTGCTGATGTTACTGTGTTAGCCTTTGTTCTATTGGGTTAGCCTTTGTGCTGACGTTACTGTGTTAGCCTTTGTGCTAACATTATTGAGTTAGCCTTTGTGCTGACGTTACTGTGTTAGTCTTTGTTCTATTGGGTTAGCCTTTGTGCTGACGTTACTGGGTTAACTTTTGTGCTAATGGTACTTGGTTAGCCTTTGTGTTACTGGGTTAGCCTTTGTTCTACTGGATTAGCCTTTGTTCTACTGGGTTAGCCTTAGTGCTACTGTGTTAGCCTTTGTTCTGCTGGGTTAGCCTTTGTGCTGACGTTACTGGGTTAACTTTTGTGCTAATGTTACTTGCTTAGCCTTTGTGTTACTGAGTTAGCCTTTGTGCTGACGTTACTGGGTTAACTTTTGTGCTAATGTTACTTGCTTAGCCTTTGTGTTACTGGGTTAGCCTTTGTGCTGATGTTATTGTGTTTGCCTTTGTTCTATTGGGTTAGCCTTTGTGCAGACGTTACTGTGTTAGCCTTTGTGCTGACGTTACTGTGTTAGCCTTTGTGCTGACGTTACTGGGTTAACTTTTGTGCTAATGTTACTTGCTTAGCCTTTGTGTTACTGAGTTAGCCTTTGTGCTGACGTTACTGGGTTAACTTTTGTGCTAATGTTACTTGCTTAGCCTTTGTGTTACTGAGTTAGCCTTTGTGCTGATGTTACTGTGTTTGCCTTTGTTCTATTGGGTTAGCCTTTGTGCAGACGTTACTGTGTTAGCCTTTGTGCTGACGTTACTGTGTTAGCCTTTGTGCTGACGTTACTGGGTTAGCCTTTGTTCTACTGGATTAGCCTTTTTTTCTACTGGGTTAGCCTTAGTGGTACTGGGTTAGCCTTTGAGTTACTGAGTTAGCCTTTGAGTTACTGGGTTAGCCTTTGTGCAGACGTTACTGGGTTAGAATTTGTGTTAACATTATTGGGTTAGCCTTTGCGCTACTGGTTTAGCCTTTGTGCTCACAGTATTGGTTCGCCTTTTTGCTACTGGTTTATCCTTTGTGCTGACATTACTGGGTTAGCCTTTCAGTTACTGGGTTAGCCTTTCAGTTACTGGGGTAACCTTTGTGCTAACGGCATTGGGTTAGCATTTGTCTTACTGGGTTAGCAGCGGCTCTCACTCGTTCTTTGTCCCAGTGGGTGTGTGCTCATGACAAAGAGAACTTCAGGAATTTACTTTTGATTTATATGTCTCTGTTTCTTCCATTTATTTTAATACGAGCCGTTGTCTGTGTGTTGTGTTGTTATTTACTTGGCTAATGGGTTTTAAAAATGGCAGTTTCCGGTGCTGCATTGGTTGTAGAACAGCACCAACAATGGGCTGCCCACAGATGTGCCTGCTTGCTAATCACACTTCATATGCTTAGGCATCGGCCAATGCCGATTATTAAGAAACCTCAATGGTTAAGATTAAACAGCCTTATAACCGGTTCAGGACCTGTGTCACTGACTGAGACATGGTCAGTGCAGCATGCTTGAATGTCTCAATGTAAAGAGCCATGCAGCAGCATGTTTATGGTATGGCATGTGGTGTTATTAGTGCAAGCTTTATGTTTTAACTTAGGTGGAAACATTTATTGTGTGCATATGGTTCGTTATCATAATTGCCCAGATAACATGAGACTGACTTGTTTTGATTAAAATAGCTTTTTCTCGCTCCAGCTAGAAACACCTTAGTGTGTTTATTGATCGAGCAAGTAGCTTATCCTCTATCAGGTGTGACGGTTTGATTCCCAGCTTTTCCTGCCCTCATATCAAAGTGTCCTTGAGCAAGACACTGACACATATTGCTCCCGATGGTGAGGCCAGTGCCTTGAATGGTGGCTCGCTGCTACTGGTGTGTGAGTATGCATGAGAACTATAAAAGCTTTTGTTGGAGAATTTATTCTTCAACCAAATTTATTTGCAATTTATTGCAAATGGGTACACTTTCAAATCTGGTGGAAGAGGCTCTGCTCTGCAAAGATACATGAACATTAGCCCTTAGCAAGGGACAACACCAGTATATGGAGGGGTTTCTTGTAAATATTATCTTGCAAGTACACATTCAGGGGGCAAAAAATCGTAGAATCAACTTAGATTTTGTATTGTTTTTCGATTCATGTTGACCATACTAGAACCCTGCAGAGTCTGACCAGCAAATACCATTATCATATGACGTATTAGTATGACATTTGTCTATTATTATCACCTGTTATGAAAGGGGTAACTTTAGATCAGACATAATTGTGATTTGACTTTGAGGACCAGAGTCTGTTTGGTTACGTGAGCTGGTCTTAATTGCAGTCTCCAGACACTTCTACTCAGCGATTCCTCAGCAGATATAACATCAATATAAAACTGGAGACTTAGACTTGGTCGGGCACCTTGGTGGAGGTCTGCGCTCTCTGAGTGTCATTCTAGTTATTGCTGTTGTTGCTTTGTGTCTGTGTTGTTTCTCTTTAAAGCCTGCCTAAACAAACCTAAAAGATCTTTATCATTTCCACTTTAAGTACATTGGTCCCCTGTACAGGCACACTCATATTTATATTCATGTTCACATTGTTGCAAGCCGATCACTGAGCCATTTGGCTGACCTCTTGTTAATTTAATAATGTGTACCATTAACCATGACATCGGCTTAATTTAATTACCATTTAAAAGACATTTTCTTACATTTAGACAAATAATTTTTCTGTTTTGCAACATTAACAGCTGCTATAGTGCAGTCGGGCATTATTCCAATAACAATGGATTCAAGCTTGAGCCAAGGGTTAATGGTTCTTGGCAAAACAAACCACACTAGAGGCAATTTGTTATTGAAAAATGACGAGTTCTTTTAGTGTGAAATACGTTTGACTACAGGATAAGCGAGAGCAGCATTTGGGGCTCTTTCTGCCTAATGAAACTGTATATAAAAATAAGCACTTTGATAGTTATTTCTACAAATGTAAGGACACCAACACCAGGGAGATAAAAAAAAAAAAAAATACTGTAATTCAGTCTAAGAGCAGACCTGGCAGGGTTATCAGCTGGATCATTAGAGGTGACAAAGGTGATAAATACTGATGAGGGGCTATATTATTGCCCATAAAGAGCATTGGCCGGCGCTGAAATAAAAGTGTTGAAGCCACACACTATCGATTGTGGGGAGAGGCAAACAAAGACCGAAGAGGTCAGAGTGCTGAGAAAACAGAATTGTTGAAGGTAGTTTAAAGGCATTGTCTTGCTACTGGACTTCAGTATATTTTTCACTGCTCTGTTATGTCATGTCACAGGGGAGCGTATCCTCATATAACAGTTCGTATGTGCATGTTCAAATGTGTTGTTGGTTTGGTTTAGCCAACAAAACTGCTTAGTGATGTTGAAAACTTGTACTTCAGGTCAGTGTTCTTAGGTTTAAGAAAATATTGACCTGGTTAGGTTAAGGTAAATAAACTACTTAGTTTTGTGGTTAACAACAGAAGTGGCTTAACTTACTGTATGTATGGAAGTTACATGACCCAAACTACATAGTTAGGTTTAGGAAAAGATTGTGGTTTGGGTTAAAATAACTCAGGAAGCAGTGTGACCAAAACTACATGGTTTTGGTTTAGGACAAGATCATAGTTGTGGTTACAATAACTATGGAAGTGGCGTAACTTACATCTGGAAGTTACATGACCAAAAGTACTTAGTTAGGATTCCAACAAGATTGTGGTTTGCGTTAAAATAACCTGGGAAATGGCGTGACCAAAACTACTTAGGTTTATGAAAAGATCATAGTTTGGGTTGCAATAACAATGGAAGTGGTGTAACTTACATATGGAAGTAACTTGATAAATCAATGTCAACTTCTGGTTTCGCACAAGGTATGAATAGCTATGTCCTAGGTGAAAGTCCAGTGTTTTTGTAATAATCGTTTGGGTTACAGTAACAACAGAAGTGCGTGGTTTCACGCCTATATCCTGGGCAATATTGGCCAGGATATAGGACCCACCCATCCACCTCGACTTCCTCCCTACACACTGTTTGTCACTCTTTATCCTTCCTCTTTCACAATTACATGGATTACATACAAATTGATTTTGTAGGATATATACAAATTACATTACTTTTCATAAGTATAGCTATGAACAGTGTACGAGAACAGCCTGCACAGGGACATGAACCCGGGTCACTGTTTGGACAGGCTCTAATGACCATCAGCCAAGTCCCAATGAAGCTCAGATGTCTTTAAGAGCATGTTTTTGGTGAAGGAAATAAACTGTTATTATTCCAAACTACTCCTGAAGTAGGAGAATTCAATCCACTCTCATGCATTACGTGAAAGTGGGTTTTGAGCTTTTAAACATCACACATTATGCTTTTCAGCAGTCAGTGCAAGTCTGATGAGATGAATGGGAGCGCACAGTTTGGTTTTCATTGCACTTCCTTATATTTTTGCTTTTAGGTGCCTCAATTATAGTCGTCTCACCTCTTACCCCAAGAGGCTGCGCATTGTGTTTTTTGTCATTAAAACCTTTTTAGAGATCACCTGTCATGATGTGTCAAATAGATCTTTGCCAGCTGAACCCCTTTTTCAGGTCAGCAACACCCGGATGAAGAAAGGCTACGCGCTTTACAGTCTGAGAGGTGAGGAGAGGTGCTAAAAGCGCTAAGCACCGAGAAGTGTCTCTTTGGGTGGTAATTGTAGGAAAACCTCCTTTCATGCTACATCAAAACATGTTTTTTTTTTTTTCAGTGCGTTTTCCAGCGCTGCCATCACATTACGATATGGCACCGTGTCAAAACCACACAGTTCTTTATGTATGTGTAACTGCTAGTCAGACGTCTAAAAGACATATTTCGACCTCTGCACCACCTTCTTATGACAGCTCCTTACATTGGCATATGGAGTTTTTACACGTAAACACTGCCGAACCATCATAGATACATCTACGCATTTATAGTAAAGTGGAAGTAGAAATAACGACTCAAATCAAAAACATCCCATAATTTGGAGTGTGTTGTGGGATAATTGTAGCCATTTCTATCCAGAGAAATGGCAGGAAAACTTTTAGTTTTATAGGACTCCACTGAACTCTACAGGGGAAAAAAATAAAAGAGAGGAGCACTCTCTTGGTAAACATGACCCCATTTGAAGGCACCGTTAGTATTAGTAGGGCCTTGCCAGAGAATCTGGCAGCCAATCACGTACAGTATGAGCAGGAGCCAGATCATTCAAAGCTTTAAAAACAAGCAGTAAAATCTTAAAATCATTTTATACTCGCAGCTAAGCAGTGAAGGGCAGCAAGGATTGCGGTGATGTGATCACTTCTTTTAGTGTTTAAGTGTTAAAGCAAGGGTTAGTAGTCCTATTCTAATACATTTTTGCTATATTTATTGAATTTCTCATTACATCCCGACAGCAATCGATAAATCATATCATGCTCTGACCAGCAAAAGAAAACTATCCGGTATCTGTGGCTTTTGTGAGACTGTAATAAGCCCGTCCAATCACTTAATTCAGCCCGAATGTAATAATTGGACGCGCTACCTGCCTGTGCACTCGTCAGCCTTCCACAAGCTGCTAGCTTGACAGCTGTGAGTACTAATAGCCATGTTCCTTGTTTACATCCATAATGATGTTTCTGGTCATTATGATAACGTTGGGAGTGGCTTTGTAGGGAGGCCTGAATGGACGCACTGTGTTGCCGATTTGGCGACTTTCTCGCTGGAGTTAGCGTCCTTTGGAGCTGTTGCTGCTACTGTCATTGGAAAACAGTTGGCGATACTGGGCTTGGTTTTTCAGGTGAATCACTTTTAATAACAAGTGTACTCTTGCTAGTTTTTGAGCATTACGGACCCTTCATTTATAAGCCTAGTGGCAGTGTTTTGCATCAACAGCAGTCTTTGGATGTTACACCTGCTGATACCAGAACAAATGAATCTAGTCTGGAGGAGGTAAAAGCATGGATCCTTCTCTAAGTCTGCAGGTGAAAGGAATGACCTGATCTTGGTAAGCTGTCTTAGTTATTCACTGTAGTCAACTGAGCATCAAATGACTATTCAGCATCCAAAATAACATGAGACAATTCAGAGGGCTGGTGGATGGATAGCTATGGGATAATGCTATATCCTGAATTATTGTTTGGCACACATATAAGTGTTTTTGTATTGATTGATTAAAGAAGCCACCAGTGTTGAATCTGCTGCATCATAGAGCAACACAGGGTTTTAACAGCATGGCAGGCTGTAAACTCGGACAAACCAAGTTTTGTGTCAAATTGACTTAGCTACAAAACTAACTAACAGAAATAATGGTGGAAACACAGAGGCAATGTTTCTGTTGGCTGCCTCAATGCTCTCAGCTGTGATGCTGATAGTAGCAGCAAAACCACTTAAAGTCACACTAGGCAGAATATTTTGTGGCATCATAGGACAAAAATCCTTTAACCTTTCAGTATAGTGTAATTCAAGTGTTCTGAGAGATAACCAGACTTCTCCACCTCCTCATGACACTGTTTTAAGGCTTTCTATTCAACAGAGGCAGCTGTCAATCACTCGTAAACTTCAATCAAACCAGCTTCGGATGGTGGGCGGTGCTTGGTATTTCCTCAGCTGATCTCAACATGGCTGCCAGGTCACAAACAGTTTTTCTAAAAACATTTGAAGAGAGAAATATTCATTACAGTAACAGAATATTAATTCATATGTGATCAGCGCTGCCTAGTTTGACTGTTTGATTGGAGTTTGTGAGTGATTGACAGCTGCTCAGAGACGTCAGGCTTCAGCTCCGCTCTGATTGGTTGTTATCCTCTGGTCTGTGAAATCTTGCAGATGCCATGAGGAGCACCGGAGGCACATGATTCACTTTTTTAATCATATTTGCCCCAATTCTACCTACTGCAGCTTTAAACTGTTGATGCAATGGTGCTTTTATTGCTTATGAATTCAGCTTTTTATTTATAAGAGGAACAATGTGTTATTTTTTTCTCACAATAGTTACATAGGGTTGCTTTTACAATCCAAGTAAAAATATGACAACTTATTGGCAATGACATGACATTAAATGGCAGCAAATCCTGTGGAAAATTCGTCAAGTAGAAGGAGGGCATTCGTTCTACCCAGTCCCAGATATTTATAAAATCGAGTAGTGTCCAAGAAACATCCTCTGCTCTACTGCTGTCTGTATGCAAATTGAAAAGGGTCTAGCGTAATACCGTTTTTTGCCTAATCAGTGCTTTCAAAACCTCTTTGCATTCTTTGCACAGCCTCATTGGTCCATCTTGTGCAGGCTACTGCTCTTCCTTTTTCTAAAGAGTTGGGTAACTCTCTGGGTAAAGAAAAAAGTATGGCGTCAGCAGCGATAGCATCAATAATACCACAGTGGGGGTCCTGAATCATTCTCTGCAGTGCTGTTTTAAAGCAGCAGCAGCAGTAGATGTACAAGCCAACTTTGCTACCACCAAAGTCAGATAGAAACATGTTAGTCATCTCACTACATTTCCATAAAGTCTGGAATACTTTACAGTATACAGTATATTTCCAAAGGAAGCATGTGGTCAGTCTGACTCAAGTGCTTCCTCTTTCCTACTCTGCCTTGCAGGCGTGAATCCTGCAGCCATTCCTTTCTCCAGGTTTTTGTTTTTTTTTAACTGAGTTATTAGGAGGGAGTGTGACGATTGATCTCTCCATTAGAGTAGAAACTCTGGTCTTTATCGGGTTCTTTTGCCACATTGGGGGAGTAAAAAAAAAAAGGTCTTAAATAAGAGTCGCTAATTGTCATAGATTTCCTGTCACCTATAGTTTGTTCAAAACCCAAACCAGCACCTCTATCGAGCCGTTCTGTTAATTGTTCATTTTGTGCATTGTCCTTATAAAATGTTGCATAACCCAATAATTATCTAACAACGTGTCATGTAAAGTTCACGGGAAGCCGATTCATCAGAATCATAGATACTTAATTGATCCCTGGGTCTCTTATATACAATCATAAAGAAATACAAGAAAAATTTAACTTAAGGAGTATGGAGTTGTAGAAATGTAAATTATGTAGAGAATGCTGCAATATACAGTATAATACAATATGACAATATACTCTAGTATGTAGAGTAATATAAATGACTAAGAAAAAGAACTAATAAATGAGAAATATAAGAAATGTGTATGAATATACAACAATATATAGCAATAATATAACAGTGTAATTAAAAAAATAAATCCTGAGAAGTGGAACCAATAAGTGTGTTAATAAAATAAATAAAATATAAATGCAAGAATAGTATAAACCACAATTCAATAAAATTTCTTGAAATGTCAGTAAAAATGTAGTATTAATGTCAGAGTGCACAGTTGAGTCATTGTACAGTTATTGTTACGGATGTTGTTGATATAGCTGAATTGATTATTCTTCCCACTCAGTTATTGTGCAGTGAAGTTAATGTTGACTCAATTTCATTCAGACTTTTTTTTTAAAGACTCATATTTCATCATATTTCAATCATACTTTTATCATTTTTTGGGGAAGCAGCAGCGTTGTGTCTTCACAACGTGAATGAGGCCTGGGGGCAAGTGTGTCAAGATGGACGAGGTGAACGATATAAACGCAAATTTCTGATGACTGTAAGCTGTTGAAGAAATGCTTGACATGTGAATTACAGATTTGACCTGTGAAACATGATCACATGACTTGTTATACCAATGTCCTTGACAAACTGTAACACAGCGATCCAATCTGAATGTAGGACACAAAAAGCCCCGCTGTGCTACTTACCTCCTGTTACAGCTGACTAATGATGCAAGAACTTGATTTATTACATCCGTCTTCATCGGGTCATTACATTATCAGTCCATCTGATTTAACATGATTCAATAAGTGATACAGATGAATGAAGCGAGAGTTGATGTTAATGTAATCCAGCTACTTAGGTTTTATGATATTTTTGGCCAAGAGCTTGACAGATGGATAGATGAAAATAGTGTAAAATTGCCTCCTCTCTATTGCCAGCCACGATTAATAATCAGGATGTAGTTATTAAAATGATCAATAATTAATGACTAATGACCAATAGGATTCAATTTTTCGAATTACAATGATCCATCATTTGTCGTATAAGCTGACAAAGCACCAATCTATGGCAAGTGACTGAGATTGGATGCCAGACAGTGAGCAGTGGCAGAAACCAATGCCCAATTTGGGCTGGCATCTTTTCAGTAACTTTAATAGATGGAGAATAGATGACAATGGATAAACAATATAAATGTATGAAAAATGCATTGCAAATGAAAATAAGCAACAACCCAAAAAAAAAAGCAAACGAAACAAAAATAAGCAAAAAGCACACAGCACATGGCAAACTAGATGGATGGATGATTTAAACATTACAGCTGACGCTTTCACAATAAAGCTGAGAGTGCGCTCCCTAATTACCGCAGAGATGGAAAGATGTAAAGCGATTTATCATCTCGCTAAGTGCTGTGCAATAATATTGCTTTGTCGTTGGCTTTTTTTGCTTAGGACAAAAGGCCCTGTGATCCTGGTGGCTCCCTGGTGGCGCTGCACTGTACATTGTTGAGTCGCAGGGAATGTTCAGAGAAAGCGATGCGCTTAGAAGGCAGGTGGAGGTTTGTTTATGCCAGAAATAACATAGGCTGCGACAGGAAATGGTCAGTTTACAGTGAAATTTCTAATTAACAGGCAGCTGACACAGCCAAGTTCAAAGCGGAGTAATGTGATCACAGGGTGTGTTTTTGTCTCCGTCAGTGACCTGGCAGAAGCAGGGCCTTCGTTCAAGTCAGCACTACTAAACACACCACAACTCACGCTTTCCATTTAAATGAAATGTTACTGATACTGTGGAACCAGTGAATCGATGAAAATGCTGCACAGCTGGTGTGTGTGTGTGTGTGTGTGTGTGTGTGTGTGTGTGTGTGTGTGTGTGTGTGTGTGTGTGTGTGTGTGTTTTACCGACATTGTGGGGACATAGATCTGTGTACACAGTCACACTGTGGGGACTCGCCTTCCAAATGGGGACAAAATGCACATCTCCATAACTTAAATTATCATATTTTTATGGTGAGGGTTGGTTTAGGGTTTAGGTAAGGTTAGGTTTACATTAAGGGTTAAGGTAAGGTTAGGTTTACATTAAGGGTTAAGGCAAGGGTATGTTTACATTAGGGTTAGGGTTAGGCAAGTTAGGTATAAGGTAAGTCTCCAGGAAATGAATGTAAGTTAATGTAATGTCCTCAAAAGTCATTGAAACAATGACTGACTGACTGACTGACTGACTGACTGACTGTGTTTGTGTGTGCAAGTAAGCCTTCTGGTGTGCAGGAGCACATGTTTCAGTTATGCCGTCACGGGCATCATCTCTTCAGTCGGCAGTCATTACTCTTTGTCACCGGCAATATCAGGAGCCAAGCGTGTGATGAAATAACTGTGCAGCATGGCCTCCCTCTCAGTTTGCACCCGCAAACATCACAGATCAACAGAACTTATTAAAGCGACAAGCTTAGGAAGCACAAATCTGTTATGCATCGACATGATGCAATTATTCATCATTTTACCTGAGGGGGCTGTATCGCCATTTAATAAACGCGAGGGTTATTTGGGGAGTGCGGAATTACAGAGAGCGCTGCTCAGCTATTTAGCAGTGGAGGGATGGAGTGATTTGTCAGGGGAGGTGTAAATCCAAGTCGGTGCTGAGATTAATAGTCATATGATCACATAAGTGGTACGCACAGCTTTGTTGTTAGTCTGTCAAAGGGTTTTTTTTTGCAATGAACTAAAATGCAGTGATTGAATTTATTCATGGATTCTCAGATACTGCTCCACTGTGCCGTGTACCCTCAAAAAGAGATAAACCAGGAAATCATTTTGAAATATGAATATGTATGTCTTCCTCTTGAGTCACATTTGCAGTCATGTTCATACAAAATGCAGCCTCTGTATATTTATATTTATTCATTTGAGTTTTTTTCCTCAAATGGTTTTAGTTATCTGGTTTTGATACCATGTGAATTTCTTTGTTGCTGCTTTGAGAACGGCTATTTAATTTTTAAACTTTTGCAATTAGTTTAAAAGTAGAGTAACAGCCGGGTTGGAAATTAGCAGCAGCTGCCAGCCAAGTGCTGGTAATATATTCATTAGGCTGCTACATTAGCTTCACTCACCAGCCCAAACAACAATGGTAATCTGTTGAGTAGCTGGTAGATTTTGGAGTCCACCAGCCAAAGTGGCAGGCGGACAAGTTAATTTCCAACACTGAGTAACAAGAAACACGGGCAGACAGAAAGGAGGCTGACAAGTCAGTAAGGTCAGCAGCTGACGTGGAACCAAGGCTTGTTGAAAGAGGCTGCGACTCAGGGTCCTTTTGGTCTCGAGCCCTTGAGCATTGTACTCGGGTGATATGACGTGATCACGAAGCGTGACATCTCTTTCCACCCTCCTTGAGTGGAACCAGGAAGTCACAGTTACATGGTCTCAGAACCCATCGACTATCAGATACAGTAAGTCTCTAGGGCCAAGGGGTGTATGTCTGGGGTTCTGGTGTAGCCAGCGGATATCCAGACCAAGACTTCCTTTTTCCGCGCACTGTTGTTTACAGTCCAATTTGCAACTTGAGATGCAAGACTGGAGTTGGAGTTGGGAGACGACATGTGCGACTATTTCACGAGTAGCCAGTTCATAAGCTAATTTTAAACCAATAAAAACTAAATCACTGTCAGATGATAGGTGGTGGGTTCTCAGATTGCATTTCGGAAAATGAGTTCTGCCCCTTGCTCTCCACATGGACTGTTTACCTGCACTCAACCAAATCTTGCTTGAACATGATTGGTCAGTACTGCTCAGACTACAAACGGAAACCAGATCGCTTACATTAACAAAATCTTGTCCCGTTGCCTACATATTAGAAATGACATAGTCTGTGTCTTAGACCGTTGGGCCACTTGGATACCAAACTGACTGCTGGCTGAACCCCTCTCTTGAACAGCAATTGTCTAATCATAGTGTCGCAACTGTAATTAGGCACTTGGATCAAACTTGGATTTCATCACTCGATGAAGCCATGTGTGTGGGGCTCTAGTAAGGTGGTACTCAGCAAAAACGGGTTTAGTAAGTCAAGCACACATTGTGTGATATTTCCCCACTGTGTGGAAACTATAATAGACTTTTTTTAAGAAGTGGAGACATTCACCGTGACGTCACCCACTGGTTTGTAGACTGCCACAATCCAATAAGTCACAATTACATGGTGTCAGAACTCATCGACTCATTGATAAGTCTCTGGGGGCAAGGGGTTCATTTCTGGGGTTCTGGTGTAGCCAGCAGATATCCAGACCAAGACTTCCTTTTTCTGTGCACTGGTCATTGTTTACAGTCTGATTTGCAACTTGAGACACAAGACTAGTTTAGATGATTGGCCGTGGGTTCCCAGATTGTATTTCAGCCAATGCGTTCTCTTTTTTGCTCTTAAATGCGATTGTCAATACTACTCAGACTACAAACGGAAACCACGTCGCTTCCAATACCAAAATCTTGTCCCGTTGCCTACAGACTCTACATATTAATGCAGAATCTGTTTATAGAAATTACATAGTCTGTGTCTTAGACCGTTGGGCCACTTGGATACCAAATTGACTGCTAGCTAAACCCCTCTCCTGAACAGCAATTGTCCAAACATAGCGTCGCAACTGTAATTAGGCACTTGAATCAAACTTGGATTTCGTCACATGATGAGCATGGGGCTCTAATAAGGTGGTACTCGGCTTTAATAAGTCTAGCACATTATGTAATATTTCCCCACAGTGTGGAAACTGAAATAGACTGTATATAAGAAGTGGACACATTCACCGTGACGTCACCCATTGGTTTGTGGACTGCCACTTTGTAGCCTTGAGTTTGCCATCTTGGTTTTTGGCTGTTGCCATGTTGTTGTTTTTTTTTTGCAACCAGATGTGACACAAGAGGGTGAAGCTAAGTGAAACTGAACGCTGAGTAAGCCATTTGTAAGTGACAAAACATGTTTACAATGTTTACAGAGGAAAGTAGGCTCATTTTCTCATAGACTTCTATACAATCAGACTTCTTTTTGCAACCAGAGGAGTTGCCCCCTGCTGGCTGTTAGAAAGAATGCAGATTTAACGCACTTCAGCATTGGCTTCACTTTTCAGACCCGGAGGTGGAAACTGCTGGAAACTGGTCCTGGATATTACGATACTGTATCAAACTTTAGGCTAATATCTCTGTCCTACTTTATTGGATTTTGGGAAATTTAGACGCCAGCCACGCATGTGTTGTTAGAGATATTGTCAAGATTGTCAAACACATTGGTTCATCTTGAAACCTTTTCCTTTGTTACGCTAAGTCTTGTTTTGTCTACGCAACTATCAGATATCAAGAACCATATTGTTTCAAAAGTTACTGAACATTTTGATGGTTAATCAGCCCCCGTTATCATTGTAAACTGCATATGTACCATGAACAGAAGGCTCAACAGCTGCAGTTTAAAACAAAAACTTCAATACGTTACTCTACAGTCCAATAGTTCAATGTTTGACTACATACACACATACCTCCTCCCACACACTCACCCACAACAGACTCGGGTAATACAAAAAGCTATATGAGTTGAGCACGACGCATTTTTACATCTGGGCCCAGTTAAAACAGTCTTTGCTCTTAGTCACTTGGTGTCTCAGCTGGATCAGCTGGTAGTCAGGAGCCTCCATAAGCAGATATTCACAGTCAATCAGGGAATGTTCCTACCATCTACACTGCCAGCTATGCATTTTAAATGGCCTTTGGAGATATGGACAAATGAATATAAGATGGATTGGAGACCAATCCATCTTCCATCCATGGTCACATCAATAATAAAAGAGGGAGATTGTGACACATTTATTGACTGAAATACCTCCAGCATTATTTCTACTGTACTTCAATGTTTGCATTATTTAACATAACTGCACAAATAATCATTGTCATTGCCACAAGTTGCCTCTGAGAATGCTCTCGGTGATCGACCAGATGGTGTAAAAGCAGCTGTTTAGCATGTTTTAATTCATCTTGTGCTGTTGGAGATGGCTCACTGTTTTTGCTCACTTGTGAAGTATGCGAATGGAGCATATGTGTCCAATGTAGAAACTCCTTCAGGGTAGAGTTACAGGGATATTCCACATGAAATATGTGTTTTAATTATTTTTGAGTGACTTGTTTGTCCCTTTACTGAGCACAGATGCTGTGGTTCACTTGAATTCACACAGTGGTAGGGGTGTAACGACGTTTTTACAACAATACGATACGTATCACTTTCCATGGCTCCGATATGAATCAAGCATAATATTTGGCTCATCATGAGAGGTACTATGTAATATGCTTCAGTGACTTGAAAGCAATACAGTTAGAGATTGACTGATTAATCGGTCGGCCAATTAATCAGGCCGATTATTTGACTTTTTTCCATAATTGGCATCGGCTGATGTCTGAGCATATTAAGCCGATTATCGAGCAGGTGCATAAATGCTGCTAGGTGCACTAAAATTTTATTTTTTCATTCAAAAGTTTATTTGACAAAGTTGAGTTTTTTTGATTACCTGTTTTGTCCATTTAACATTAAGATTATGCATTGTTATTAATGCATTATTATTATTATTATTATATAGTGCACTGCAGTGCAGACACAAAATGTAGATTAGAGACAGACCATAGATGTTGGTCAATAAATGTTTACTGAAGTTGAGACATTTTGTGAATCATTTGTTATTATTAAGCTGTTACATTTTATCAGATGGAGGTAAAAAAGAAAATCAAACAAGCCAATCGCCCTCCCGCCCTAAAAAAATCGGCATCATATATCGGCCAACGGCTATCCTGTTTCTCCAATAAATCGGCATTGGCATCGGCCATAAAAAACCCATATTTGTCGACCTCTAAATACAGTAAGTTTTTTTTTTTTTTTTTTTTTTTTCTTTTTTTGCCAAAAATTCAGTGTGGCTGCAAAATAAATAGCTGGATACTGGACAGTCAGGTCAGGATTCCTCAAAGTTTTTCTTTTAAGGGAATCAGAGATAAATTAATTACTGATATAAACAAGTAAACACAACAATCAATGGCAAATACATTCAACATTTATCTGAAAATAATAGAAGTGCAACAAAGGACCCGCTGCCTGTTCTCAAGATACAAGACAGTGCAATATTTAACTAAAAATAAAGTAATCCAACTTCTATTCAAGTTAAATGAACAGTGGTTTAACCACCTGCTTCTGTTCTTATTTTGAGTATAAACAGTAGAGCAGCAACATTGGCGTCTCAGTAGGAGCGTGGAAAGACTGTCCTACCGTCGTATTTTATCTGGCCTTTGCATACTCTGCGATCAGCGAGTGATTTATCGTTTTTTGTAAAAACCAGAATGTTTCCACGCACACTGGACCTCAAACGCGGCTTGAAAATTTCTTGCTCATCTGGCTGTTCCTTGCCGTCGGCCATGCTTCGGTGCTGCATGGCGTCACACAGGGAGCATGAGCCAAAGTAACGGTTAACGTTTCTTTACTGTTAAAAGTGCTTAAAAACCACATCCACAAAACGTTTCATCCATCCATCGTCAACCGCTGGATCGTAGGAATATAAACCAGGATAAAGATGAAGTAGAGGAATCATTACACCCCAACTCAGTGGATTCAGTAGTTACAGTAATCATTTCTTCTTCTATCTTCTTTCATTTATCATCTCATTTTCTACTGTTCCTTTTTTTGCTTTTCTGTTCTTCACGCTTCTTCCTCCCTCCCCATCATATCTCCACACCTTCCTGCCTTCTCTCTGCTCTACGAGCTCCTCTCCATTTCCACATTCCTCCCTCTTGACCGTCTCTTTCTACACATCAGCCTCATGTTCCGTCTCCATTTTACTGCCCCCCCCCCCCCCCCCCCCCACACACACACACACACACACACACACACACACACACACCCTCCATTCATCTCGTCTTTTTCTATAGGACCCGGTCAGCTCTGTGGAGTAATTTAGGAGACATACCAGCGGCAATATGAGTGATTTCCCACCGGGGCTGCAGACACTTCTAATCACATCCTCAGGGACGCGAGGAGACAGAGGGATAGGGTGAACAATAACAGACAGGTGGTGAGAGAGAGGTAGAGGAAGCCCATTAGGTAAATAGGTAGGGACACAACCCCTGATGGAGTTAGACATCATCCCGGAGATTTAATCAGGCGGCTGAGCAGGAAGCGTGATATGCTCACAAGTGGGACATCCGCAGCGTTGACATTTGATCGGTTGAAAGGGGTTTCTTCAGCTATTCCTCTTTGCTAATTTTAGCACGGCTCCATGTGGGGTCATATTTAACAAATGTGTTCAAAGTTGGTTGAAAACTAGGACGATCTTATTATCTGTCTGGAAACTCCATCGCATCAATACAGTAAGAACTGGATGAATAAGAGGAGCCTCAGTAACACCTTGACAAAGTCCCACTTGGATCTCTGTGGTGGTTTATCTATCTGATAGAGTGGAAAGCCCAAGCTGTGCTGTTACTTATTTTATTAAGATATACTTATACGTAGAGAGCAGTTTTAATGAGCTTGCCCAATCAGCTGTGCCAGGACAGATGACAAGTTTATGTTCTCATACTTATGCACATTTACATAAATATACAGCATACCAAGGGGGAGGCTGGCGGCGGCGGACGTGTGCGTTCACATGTGTAGCGATTGTGTGTCGCTTTCCTCTGATTGAAGGCAAAGGCGACCTCCCCTGTCAACCCACGTGATGTGTTTAGAAAAAGACTTATGTCCACATTACGCCCTCACAGGTCCACTCCCTACCCGATGAAGAGATGGCTGACGGAGAGGTGTCCTCGTTCATGATGTATCTGGACACGCCGCTGACAGCGCTGGCGACTGATGGGAGGAGATCACTGAGCGGTGAGGAGCTGGGTAAACTTTGTGAACACGCGTAAATATTGTGTTCATTCAGAAGATGGAAAAATGAAACCACAAATCATGTAAAATTACCACGTGTGCCAGTAGGGTCTAATTCCAAAACATAGTAACTCAGTTGAAAATGTTGGATGACGCACATTAAAAACAATATAGATGGCGATAAAAATGATAGTAAAATCATAATAAAATGCACCATATCAGCGATTTTGCATGTTTTAGCCCATTAACTACAAATTGCATGTACTCTGCATTACTGCTGCCCATTTTCTGAGGCATACCGTAAATGTTCTGGTTCATTTCCCACCTTCCAAACAGCCACTGGCTTATCTGGGCAGCATGGTAGGAAAATCAACTTTAACCCTCCTGTTGTCTTCACGTCGACCATGCAACTTTTGTCTTGACCCTTGTTTATAAAGCATATACTGTAAATTGTCACCCAATTCTGTGTTGCACCTTTTTGGCTAACTTCACTCCAAATCATTACCACAAGTTTGACACCCAATATATGTGAATTTGTACCTAATTTTTGAGTTTAAAGAAGCTGAAATTATCATTTATTTTCACTATAGTTGTGGGAGGAGCATAGTGTTGATTAATTACCATATACAGGTATATGTCAAAGTTTAGTCAGAAGGCATTTGATTTTTTTAAATGGCACATAATATATAAGGCATACACTATAAATTTTCACCCAGCAGTGTGTTTTTATGGTCAATAAACCTCATTTATATGAAAGTAAACCTAACTCTTTTAGGGGAAAAAAAAGCGGAAATTAATTTTTTGGGATAAAGCCAATACTGGAGGAAACAAATTGCCACCTTTTTATGGGGATGTCCTGTTCAAAAACTTCTGGGAAATGTAGAGTGGGCGTAGTTCCCCTTTAAGCTTTCAGTCCTCTTCTCACTTTACCTTACCAGGTGTTGCGCTGCTTACCTGAAAACTGCTGCTGCTGCTGCTTCTTCAGGACGGCCTTTTGGAGGGAAATCACTGCCCCGGAGGTGGCTCGGGTCTAACTCAACAATGCGTTCCCAGCTGATACTCCTCGGAGCGCTGCTTCACTTCAGCAAGGTAAAAAAAAAAAAAAAAAATCTGTTTGTGCTATTAATGTGCATTTGATGTTGTGGCTCTGTTTAATCAGTGTAATAAGATATAGGGCTGCCAGCACTGCTGGCTGTTTAATAGTAGTCCTGCAGATGTGCTTGTACAGTAGGCCTTATCGTGCTGTTTGCTGAATGCTATAATTTACTCTAGTGCTGCTGCTATCTGCCTATAGCTACGTGTGTTGGTATTAATAGTGGATTAAGTTGTTGTTATGGCTGCTGAGCTCATTTTCTCTCGGTCGTTGTTAAGCACCTGCATTACGATGTTGTTGATTTATGTAGTGGTGATATATAAATAGTAATTGCAGTTGCTTTTGTGGGTTCTGCTGGCTCAGTGCAACGTCGGCCTTTAGGGATGCAAACATGACTCTTGTTATGCACACAGCCCATGAACATACTTACAGATATTTAACTGTAATATTAGAGTCATTGAGATCTCAACAGGACTTCTGTCACACACAAGATATGACTGAAGTCAAAATTACCTTTGCTTTTTACCTTTTGTCTATAGAGAGTAGCGTGCTTTACTGTTTTTATACCAGTGACATCGAAGTAGGGCAGCAGCATCTGATTATTTTCATTGTTGGTTAATCTGACAATTATTTTCTCGACTGATCGATTAGTTGGTCTATAATGTGTCAGGAATTGGTAAAAATGTCATTCAGCTTTTCTTAAAGCCCAAGATGGCGTCCTCAAATGTCTTGTTTTGTCCACAACTCAAAGATAGTCACTTTACTGTAATAAAGGAGTAAAGAAACCAGAAAATATTCACATTTAAGAAGCTGGAATCAGAGAATTTTGACTCTTCTTTTCTTAAAAGAAATACTCAAACCGATTAATTATCAAAATAGTTGGCGATTAATTTAATAGACAACTAATCGATAAATCATAGCAGCATTACACATTTAACTGATGAGCTCTCGTTTGGTTTATTCTAGTTGGTATCTATTGCCAAACTAAGCTTGTATTTATGTACTAATGGTCATTTGCTACCTATCAATGCTACATAACATTTTAGAAGAGGAAATTATCTGCTTCAGACTCTGAATTGTCTTTTTTAAACGCATTAATCAATGATTATCTCCTGCTTCAGTGATGAGTCTTAGCCTGCGGCTGCATATTAGTTGGATTGCTGAGTTTAGATTCATTCCTCTAATTTCACTGGTAAATTTTCTTTGTCGTCTGAGCTACTTAGCGGGGGAAAGGTCAGACAGTGGCTTGTTCCTGTCCCAGACATGTGGGATTAATCACGATGACGGGTGTCGGGCTCTGTATGTAAGGTGTGTTTTGTGGGAGAAGTTATTATCATCAGTCCCCAATCACTGCAGGGCTGAGCTTGGCGTATGTCTGCAGGATGTGACATGATCAGAGCCAGTGCACGACCTGGACCGGTACTCACCTTCTGCATTTTCCTCTTTGGTGTTTCATGACTTCTCAAAATCTGCCAGTAGTCTTTTCTGCCCTTTCCATATCAGGTTCTCTGGGAGATTCATAATCATACAGCACAGCGCCAGCGTTTTTGCACCGCCCCTCGTTAGCCGTTTGAACATAAACAGTGTGTAAATAATATGGAGAGCTTCTAGACCAGCCGATGCACGTTCTGGGTGAGAACGACGCTGCTGTAATTCATCGACACAATGCGTCCTTCACGCCCCTTTTGCAAAATAATTAGTGAGCTGTTTGTCGTAACGTTTTTTTTAATTGTGAAGAAATGTAATTAATGGAACATTGTTTTTATGCTCGTTTGATTTACAGAAAATGATTTTAGAGGACAAACATTTCCAGAATTCAATGTTCAGACGGAGGCTGAGATATGTGTAAATAATAAAATAATTACTCAACTATGGTGAGTTTTTCTTTAAGCTTTTTTGGAGATATCTATGCATAGAAATGATAATGGTCCAAAATTATGTAAAATTACCATAATGAACTAATTTTATTAGTATGATAGGCCTAATATAGAAGATGCATATAGCCCAAGTATAATAATATAGTATAAAATGCTTAAAGAAATAATGAATGAATAGGAGCAAGAGATTACACTATAGCTGCATTAGTATGTCCAAAACCTTAGTATGAAATCAATAGTATGCAAATTGCATAATATTTCTAGTGAAATATTACAGTATGTAACGCTGGACACTACAGCAACATAAATATCCCACAATGCAATGCGGTAGGGGCTACAACATTCATAATGTACGTTGATGGACATCTCTGTAACGTCAATAATGCTTCAATTTAACTGTAAGGATAAGATTTCACTTTGCTAGGTGTATGTATATTTTTAATTAATTCAGACTTTGATTCTCAAATCGTTGTTTTGGTCATATGGGGTTGGCACGGGTTACCATGGTTACACGTCTCCAACCGGCAAGGAGGCTCTCTGGAAGTGACGACATAAATTACAGCTCAGTGCGTCCGAAAAGACGCCTAGTACTGTTGATTCACACAAGTATGTTGAACGATGTTACACCTGTTGAGCATGTAGCGCACAGAACGTGATTTCGGACGAAGCTTACAGTATGTGCCCAAAGCCAACTCTGTACAGATTTCTGTCATATAACAGTTTGGACACCATGAGATGCACTACTCTGCCACTGCTCTGTGAAAGTGGCAATAAACCAGTTTATCTGCAGCAGGATAAAAAGAGAGCTTGATGTTTGATGAGCATGCACATTATTAGACAGTGCTGCTCTTGACTATATCCCTCACCCTTGAGAAAACAAAGACCTTCTGTGTTGTGAAGGTTGGTGCTCAAATTTTGGATTACCGAACATAACACCATTACGCCGAGCACGTCTGCAGGTCTTGGAGTCTGCCTTGTTCACCTCCTCAAGACTGCTGCTGGTGGGAGTCCATTATGTAAACTCGAGATGAGAAAATGATGTTCTTGGGCTACATTAAAAGAAATACAGCGCCTGCAGCAGGAACACTAACAACGGTAACCTTGGACAGCTCTCCTCAGCTTCTTTTAACTTAAGTTTCTGCTTAATGTAGCTCTAAAAATATTCAAATGAACTCACTTAATATCATTCTGCCAACAGCTGATTAATGTGCTGTAACTATGGAGAGGGGTTACAGTAATGACTCCCATATTTTTGTCAGTGTTTTTTTTTTCCCGTGGTGTGGTGTGCATCTTTACAGTGGCGTGTGTTTGTGCCTGAGCTATTGTGTTTACGTGAGCCAGGAAGGAGCATGTTCGGCATTTGTAATGAGGCGGACGACCGTGTGGAATGTGGATTAGAAAGGAAGAAAGCTGTGAATCTCCAGAGGGCAAGAGGCCAGAGGTTTGAGGGTGGGAGGCTCATTACAGGGATGTGGTGTGCTGGCAGCACAGGCAGAGGGGGCAGAATAAACACGGTGTAACATGAATACTACCTTTCTATATATTCAACGCACTTCAATCTGAACCTACTCGTCTGTCATAATATGTACATGTCTTCAGATGTAACAGAGCCTAAAACTGCTTTAGGCAGTTTCTGACTACTATTAGCTTCTCAAATGCTCACAGCTAATCTAATTATAAGGCAAGGATTGTCTGTCTGTTTCTCTGTTTGTTATCCGCATATCTCGAGAGCCGCTCATTCGATCTACATTACACCTGGACAAACCAGTCTAACCCCAACTCCTCAAACACCGCAGACTGGGCAGCACCCCTCGACATCCAAAACCCGGGTGTTATTTTATGGTTGGAGCAAGTGATGTAGTATGAATAGTAGGGATAGGGCCGATACTGACTCAAGTAGCTGGATCGTATATTGGTGACAAAGGGGCCGACCTATTAAATTCAGTTCTATGTTTATATAATGTAAACATTATATACTGGAACTTTAATTCCTGTTTAAGTTTTGAACATTATTTTCAAATTTCCATTAAATTGCCTGGTAAGTTTTAAGATTTCTGATGAAGTTGTTGGTGTATGATTTATTATTTTAATCATAAATAACTTTTCAGGGGCTGCACGGCGGTGCAGTGGTTAGCGCTGTCGCCTCACAGCAAGAGGGTCACAGGTTCGAATCCGGCTCGGGACTCTTCTGTGTGGAGTTTGCATGTTCTCCCTGTGTAAGCGTGGGTTTTCTCCGGGTACTCCGGCTTCCTCCCACAGTCCAAAGACATGCAGTTTAGGTTAATTGATGACTCTAAATTGCCCGAAGGTGTGAATGGTTGTCTGTCTCTATGTGTCCTGCGATGGACTGGCAATCTGTCCAGGGTGTACCGCGCCTTCGTCCAATGCCAGCTGGGATCGGCTCCAGCCCCCCCGCGACCCCTAATGGGATAAGCGGTTTAAGACGGATGGATAACCTTTCAGTACATTTATATCTGTGTATGTATGTAGAGGAAAGCAATATTGAGGTCAAGCCTAATGTTTCTTTAAACATAAAAGAACGATCCCAGTCACTTCTACACAGTGAGCCATGTAGTTTATTAATTAAAGACTGGTATCAGATCAGGACTGTGTATCGGCCGATACCCAAAGCCTAAGTATTGGTATCAGGACTGAAAAAGCAGCATCAAATTTGGCTGCCCTGAACATGGCTAGTCAGTCCTCCACTCAGTGTCTTAGAGAGCTCACCAGAGGCAGTTTGATTGATTTACTGCCCTCTGCACATTAATTGGTGGTTAGCTTGTGTTCCCTTGTTTTCATTTGCACATAAGTTGCAAAAGCCCTGATATGATGAAGTGTTGCCCTTCTTCTTGGCTCTTGAACTACCACAGTTGTTGCTGGACGACTGCAGGACTCCATAATCTCAAATCTTCTCAATGTTTGTGTTCTAGACATGAACACTCGGGGTGGGGAAAAAACAATTCACCTATGTATTGTATTTTTTTCTTTTTTGATTTTTTTAATGCCAGAATAGATAATTGGCTTCATTTGAGTCAAACTACAGCATGGAAAGGACAACTGCAGGGCATATCAGAAAACAACTATTACCCAGTATCAGACGTAGCTGAGGTGCTGGAGCTCTCAAACTTAATGAAAAAAGCATCTCAAGCACACTCAAATCTGTGCCATCAGTGTGTGAATGAGTGTTTAGATTAGATCCTGAAGGGCAGGTTGGTACCTTGAATGGCAGCCTCTGCCATCACTGCATGAATGTGTGTGAATGGGTGAATGCTGACTTGTCGTGTAAAGTGCTCTGAGTGAAGACTTGAAAGCTATATAGCTAAAAAGCTATTTAAGTGCAGGTCCATTCACTGTTTGCATTTGAGTGTGTGGATGCTTTTTTCATTAAGGAAGCAGTTATTAGAAAGGTCACAAATGGTGCATGCTGAACTAAGATTTTCTGTATCCTACAGTAATTTGTCATAACTTAAAGTGCTTGCATTGTAAGGTGTATTGTTATCAATGCCAGTAGAAACTTAAGTGATAGTTTGGGTGTTTTTAAGTTGGGTTGTATGAGGTACTTATTCATAATAGGTGTATTACTTACAGTAGATGATGGCGTACCCCCAGCATCGAGAAACAGACAAGAGCACCAGCACCAGAGCAAAGCGATGTACTGCTGTGGACGGGACCAAATACTTTCCAATGGTGAGCTGAGCTAAAAGTGAAACTTTTCTATACTGTTTTTGTCATCTAAGCCTGCTGGCTTTGGAGAGAGTATAGATTAGTTTCACTTTCAGTTCAATTACCCGTCGGAAAAATTGATGAAAGGGCTGTCTGATGGCAAGATAAAACGGTGAAAGAGATTTTATCCTTGAAGATTGTTTGAAGAAGTTTGGTTCAGTCTGAGCGGAAAGCAGGAAATGTGCTTGTATTTTAGCAGAACTGATTCAGAGGGGGTTGGTACATGAGTGACAGGTTGTGATGTCCCAAGTGCCAGTGTTAGCGTGTAAACAAACAGTGCTGCCACTCTAGTCACCTTCGCTCACATGTTGAGTCCATCACGAGTTGACCCTGATCAGACAAAACACTGACGGTCAACCATCCCTGGCTGCCAAGCTCCTGAAAAGCATGAGATCGCAACTCGGATCACCATGTGCACACCGCTCTGATCATTTTGGCGAGATTGGAAGAGGCGGTGAAAAAATGCAATTGGTTCCCAAACTCAGCACCTTCTAATACAAGGTGAGATCAGCACGCTGCACACATTTGAGTGCGAAAGTAAGTCGGGCTTCAGGCTAAATGATGGATGATTTCCCATGTGGTATAGTAGCTGATCGCGAATGGCCAAGAGAAATACAGTGTGTCTAAAAATAGGGATTTAGTGGCAGGGTGGTAAATTAACACCAGCTACTAGTGGAGCGCTGGCCAAATATGTGACAGACCAATAAAACTGTTTCATCAGAGCTCTCTTCCTCCTGTGCTTCTCCCATTTACTGTCTCTCTGAGACTCTTTTTTAATTTGACCTCACTGTATAAAATGACCTGCGGTGTAAACACAAGTTTATGGTCTCAATCACTAGTTTCATGTCTTCTTCAATACAGCATGATGTTCATTTAGTAAATTATGGTCTCATTTAGAGTCAAGTAGACCATAAAACGAGGTATGATTTAGGGCGTGGCTACCTTGTGATTGAGTTGTCCATATCTCGTCTTAGAACTTTAGACCTTTCACAGTGTGTTTTCAGTTCATGAAAGTCAATTATAACCTTTTTGGTCGCCTGAAAGCATCTTATTCACTTGTACTTAGCTCCACCCTGGTGTCCCTTCTGGTTGCAAAAATCCAGTGGTGCCTTCAACTCATGAACTCATGTTCACGACATGCGTTGTGTTGAAGCGGTTAAGTCGTGAAGAGCGCCGCTGCTAAGCAACGGCAATGTTAGCGTTACTGTCCGTTACTGAGTCTAGAAGCCAAAGAGGCTAACAGTTTAGCAAGCTAGCAAGTGAGTAACATAATTGGGGCGGCAGTAGCTCATTCCATAAGGACTTGGGTTAGGACGCGGAGGTCACCGGTTCAAGTCCCAACAACAACCAAGACCAACTGGTTGCTGGAGAGGTGTCAGTTTACCTCTTGGGCACTGCCGAGGTGCCCCTGAGCAAGGCACCAAACCCCCAACTGCTCTGGGCGCTTGTCAGGAGCAGCCCCCTCACTCTGACATCTCTCCATTGACATGTATATGTACTATGTGAACAACAGAGTGTAAAAACTGAATTTCCCCACTGTGGGACTAATAAAGGAATATCTTTCTTTCTTTCTTTCTAATGTAGGAAATGCAAAGACATAATGACAGAGGAGAAAGATGAGGTCGTTGAGAATATCAACATTTTCCTCAGATTTGTTATAAAATTACCAAGAAAAACTAGAATTAACAATATACTGTGCAATATTAACTTACTATGCATTGATAAATGAACTTTCAGGGGCTCCACCATTTCTCAGAATGTCATCAAACATGTCACAAGTCGTGAACTCGGAGCTTTCAGAAACTTTCCACGTACGAGGTTGTGAATACGACACGAGGGGGGCGTTCACATGGACCCTACTCGTAAACACAGTACATGCTACTTTTACACAGAGAATCAGTCTTATGCACTACTGTCAGGATATTTTAACAGTTTCATGAAAAACATTATCAGATATGTACAAAGTTACTGGCCTAGCTAGACTGCGACTGTAAAGGTGGAGTCTGTGATTCTAATCAAAGACACTTTTTGTCAAATTCAGCAACTATCTCCTCATGGTCTGTTAGCTGTCCGCTCTGTGTGTGAGCAGAATGAATATCGGTATGCAGGACAGAGGAACGGCCGTGGATGTATACTGTTGAGAGAAAGGCAGTGGGAGCGAGAGGGAGGGTAAATGTGGCTCCTGCTAACATCCAGGAGAAGCACCGATGGGAGGGGTGCATCTGTCGGGGTGTTGAGTTCAAGTGTCAACAATCATTCTCCAGAATCGCTCGTTCACAAATAGCTTGTGTGTAACAGTACAAATGATAAAGGCAGGCCACTCAGATGAGTCTGTTCCTCGTTTTTTCTCAAGCTGCGAGACAACACTTCAGCTGTACTCCCACAGAGAGGATAAGGCCAGACATGTCAGCTAACTGCTCTGTTAGCTCTGCTGAATATAATAGGGACAATGTAGGTGGTGCAGACAATTGCCTAATTCATCAAAAAAGCATGCAGCCATTTATCAAACTCCCTCTCTTTTAACATATCATGGAAACTGCACCTGGAGAGAGGTAATGTGGGAGTGACAGTAAGGAAAGGAGAGGAAGGAGGGGGAGTAGCACTGCAGGATTTGCTGCTTTCACATAATGGTTTAACATGCTGTTTGGATTTAGCGATGCGGTTTGGTGACAGGAAGAATGGTAGAAAGGTAGTTAACAACGATCTGACATCGCCCCTAAAACAGAGCAGCACACAAGCTGGTTGGCCAAAGGGCAAAGAGGTGAGGTGCGCTCTGTTAACCTTTATACACCAGACTCTTCCTCCTTATCTTCCCTTTCTTCTATTTTTGTTTTGGAAATCAATAAATTCCTTCATGTTTCTCTGATATATGCGTTTTCCTTCTCCTCGTGTTTATCCATGACATGTTTGCTATCATTAATCGGGCTTTGATTAGGATGGTGTGTGCGTGTGTGTGTGTGCGTGCGCGCGCATGTGCGTGTGCGTGTGCGTGTGCGTGCGACGCATTGTGCAGCAGTCGTTCAGCGCAGGTTGGCCGTGACTGGTTTTTAGCGTGGCTGTCAAAGCGGGAGCTAAAAGTACTTTGCTAATGACAAAGTTTGGAGCGGGCAGGACAAAAGGAATCAATAATGCCGCTTGAAAGCAGCAAGGCGAAAAGGTGTGAAATTGGCGGGCAGGTCGAAACAGCATAGTCAGCCCAGAGTTTAGGGCTTCAAATATGATGTTTCAAATGTGAGCGGACGGTGATGCTGAACGTGGAAAACAGAAAGAGGGCGTAGTAGCACTTTATTTTCCTGTCTTCTGTTTATCTATCTGTCTATCAGTGTGCTGCCATAGAAGACATTCTTCAAAAGTGATTCAAAGTAGACTTTATCAGATTCATTTCTGGTGGAAATGCTTTTATATGGATGAAGCACACAGGCTATACAACAAATCTCAGTGTGGGTGAGTCGATAGTCGATAGAGCTTTACGGACTTGTACTGTATACAGTAGACTGGAAACACGGCTCATTTCACTGTCTGGCTCTCCTACATCTGCTAGGAGTGAATGCATGGTCCACTGGGCTTTTATGTACTCTCAGATATGATTGCGGCAAAAGGCCATTTCACCAGTAACCACAGACAGGGATGAAGAAGAGGAGGAGGAAGAGGGGTGGAAAAACATGGGCTGAGAAAAGTGTAACCTGGAGAGGGATAGACTTTATGGATTACCTATCCTTACATCTAACAAGATCGCCTACACACAGGAATTACCACCACCGCACACATACATGATTCCTCCCAGAGTAACGCTCATCCCAATCATAAGCGCATGTGCCGTTCCCCTCTGCCCACAACGGGCTGAAGCAGCAGCGAAAAGGAAATTGGTGATTACGGAAGCTGACACATGTCCTTCAGTGCCTGGACCGGATCCAGCTAACGCATCATCCCAGGGGGGTTTGTGTAAAAGAGACGCTGAGAGAGAAAATAGCAGGAAATGGGTTCTGCATACTGTGCATGTTTGGTTGAACCTCAGATTCAACAAACAAGTGCTGAGATGTAGATTTATAATGTTAGAAGACTTCCATCCATGCTGCATTCGTGATGCATCACAGTTGTTGTAATTCTGAGATTCCAGCTTGTAAATAGTGTTCATATCAACTTCAAGGTCGTGATGGCGAAAGGGATTTGATTGTGTTCATTCGTTCTTGTGAAGGGCTCATTGCGTGGGTGGACTGCCACCTCAAAAAAAGCACAAAATGCAAGGCTCTGTAGTGTTTGAACACATTTAAAATGCCTTTATTGATAATATTTTCTATTTATTTTAAAATGATGAGTTAATAATTGCATTGAAAATGGAATCAGAAATTAAAAGATTGAATGAAAGGCTTTTAAATTTGACTTTTTGTCCATCATTTAAAAGATAAGATAAGATAAGATGAACCTTTATTAATCCCCGGAGGGAAATTCAGGGAAAAAATAGCAGAAGGAAATGGAATGATCAATTCATCAATTTAATGATCTTCTTTATTATGTTTTCTTTGTT